>JAAAKQ030066580.1:0-15605 GCA_010016005.3 Zanna intricata | reverse complement strand
AGTATATCATCAGAGGGATGAGATGAATGAATTTGTAGCGTGTGTGAAAAATGCCATGCCTGACCGGGATTCAAACCTGGGACCTCCGGGTGAAAGGCCGAGACGCTACCACTCGGCCACGGAGGCTGGCAGCATTAAATCTAAAGGGAGTTATGATGAAAATAAAATGGTTATCTCGTTTTTTTGGAGATAAAATCAGTAGTGAAACAAATGATTTTTCTGCAAGAACTGGAATTGAACATAAAACTTTTTCAATTTACTTTAAATACTAACAATATGTTTTAGAAGTTTGACCAGTTTTGAATGCCTAGATATGAAAAAAGGTTATTCAAATTTAAAAAAAGTCTTTGAAATTTCTTTAAAAATTTCTTTTTTTTCACAGTAATTCAAAAACTAAAGGAAATAGGTAAAAATTGGCTAGAGTATAAAAATTTATTTATTTTTTTTTACTGAAAATTTTGATTTTTTTTATATTTCTGTAGAATAAAAACTGATTGAGATATCATTGTTAGAAGTTTTTTTTTGAGTGTAAAAACCACCTTCCCCAAGTTCTTTAAACTCAAAAGTTTCAAAAGCGAAGGGCTCAAGGAATCTGAACTTTATGTGCCATGCAACCCTTGAAACTCCCTGCAAAATGAATGGATAGATTAAAAACTAAGAAAGTTAATTTTTCATTTAAAAACCAACTGCATTTTTCTGTGAAATTTTCAGAACATGTAAATTTTTATATTTTCGATAATTTTTTTAGCATTTTTGAATACGTATAAGTGCATCTACATATGTATAAGTGCATCCTTATATACTCGTGTGTGTGTGTGTGTGCATGCGTGTTTGTGTATATATATATATATTCACAGACAACTAATATGTTGCCTGAAAAAATTTTCAGGTAATACTCTATTTTTACTGTCAAACACTGGGACTAATATGAAATTTTAAATTTAGTGTCATTTCATACATTATCCATTTTCAAAGATAAACAAGATAATGCTTCAGTTATTAAATTAAGAAATGAATATTTTTTTAATCGGTATAAATGAAGATATGTCTTTTTAAAGTCGATTTTTTAATAAAAGATTTATGACAATAATTACATGTGAAATTTTTCTCACCAGTATGAAGGAAGCAATGTCTTTCTAAAGTAGATTTCTAAATAAAAGATTTTTGACAATAATTACATGTGAATTTTTTTTCAACAGTATGAATGAGCTAGTGATGCATTAAATGAGATTTATGTCTAAAACACTTTTTACAAACATTACTTGTGAAATTTTTCTCACCAATATGAATATGCAGATGACGCGTTAAATTAGATTTATGCCTAAAACACTTTTTACAAATATTACACGTAAAATTTTTCTCACCAATATGAATAGGCAGGTGACACTTTAAATAACATTTCTGTCTGAAAGACTTCTGGCAATAATTATATGTAAATTTTTTCCATCAATATGAACGGATATATGTATTATTAAATTAGATCTCACCCTAAAATATTTCTGACAGAAATTGCACATGAAATTTTTCTCACCAGTATGAATTTGGATACGATTTGTTAATGTACATTTCTCTCTAAAAGACTTCTGGCAATAATTACATGTGAATTTCTTTTCACCAGTATGAACATGCAGTTGACTCTTTAAATGAAATTTTTGTGTAAAAGACTTTTGACAATAATTACATGTGAATTTTTTCTCACCAGTATGGACAGAAAGATGTTGCTTTAAATCGTTATTCTGACTGAAAGATTTCTTAAAACTAAATTTTTTTTCATTAGTATGAAAAAACAAGTGTTGCTTTAAACTGTCATTACACCTAAACAATTTCTGACAAATTTTACACAATAATTTTTTCTCTTTATCACGAATGAAATTGTTCTTTAAACAATCATGATTATTGTAATCAATATTATTTAAAAATGAATTTAATCATCTATCACAGTGTTTTCCTTTTTTTTCTATAAACTGAAATGTTCATTCAGCAAGAACTGTTCCTGCACCATGATCCTGAAAACAAATTATTACAATATGTTCATCCAGTAAAATGTGTATTATAATCTTTAGGTTACTTGAATCTCATAGATTTAATTGTTTTTAACCTCTACATATGAAACCCAAATTGTGGTACTTCAAATTAAAATCTAGAAACGACTATTATTTCTCAAAATATTAGTATTTTACAAATTTAATACAAAATAAGTTAAATAATATTTGCCTTTTATTAAGTTTGTTTTATGAATCACATTACAAATAAATTACATCTCTTATTAAAAGTGGTGGATAATTCTTTATTTTAGTTCGATAATTCATTTTAGTTTACCTTTATCCTCAAAATGATCAAAGGAAAGCTGTTTAATTGAAATGTAATATGACACCTGGGTGAAAAAAAATGTTTCATGTTGTAACCCTGATGGAAAATCTTACTTTTAAGACTTTGGGGGTTGGTATACCCCTACACTCTGCAACTTTCTTTCCCACTACAAATTGAGCTGCGGAATCTTTTACACCATGCACATACATCACACTACTACACAAATTACAATAACACATAGCCTTACACAGCAACACATCATCTTACACTATTTCTTCTTACACTTACACTCTGTGGTGTTGAGACACCTTATGAAATGCAACCGTAACCCAAACTGGAAACTGTCGTGCTGATGGATGTATGCCCTATATAGTGAGTTTTGATCGATATCCTTTGGCCATACCCAGTTGTATTTAGCTCTAACCTCTATGTGCATAGGCTCTGCATAGATGGTATTGTATTACCCCGGTATTCATGGAACAAAAATTAATAGCCTATGGTGGTTGGTGGTCCATAGTCTTGTGAAAAGACCTTGCTTACCTTTGTCTGACAAAATAAAATTACCCAAGAAAATGACAATTTAAGTGGTAATAAATCCTACCTACACTATATAAACTTTAGATTTGTAGTTCTTCAGAGTAATCAGGAAAGTGAATAAAGTTTCCTGATTAAAGTTCCGCATTTCCTGGTAATGGGTTTAAATGATTCCCTAGAACATTAGAAAACTGAGACATGGATCGATATTGACAGAGACTTTTAGTGATGAGTCAATTGCTCTTACATCTTACTAATATAGGCATTATAAGTGGCGTATGTCACGAAGCCTTGAATACTATCTGAGTTGTAATTTTTTGTGGAGATTTTCTGTAGATGGACATTAGTGTAACAGCCAATGAACTTTGTCCGCAAGGTGTTTTAGAAGTAAACTGATTTATGAAAAGACAGTGGAATGGAGAAACCTACTCCCTCTCTTATATAAACATTAACCTTCCCATACCACTGAAGAAAATAAAAGTAGGTTGCATGTCTATTTGAGTACAAAAATTCATTCCCAACCCTAGGTGATGTTTTCAGTGACAAAGGTATAGCCACTCAACAATTTCTTGCTCGAATGCAGCAATTTGCACTCATCCACAATAAAAAGTCACAATGACTCTGACTGCCAGTAGGAAGAAAAATATGTTTGGGAATACAGTCTCCCATAACTGTGGGGGACTACATTCACCTAGCTCATACGATTGCTAAATTTTTAAAGAAGAGAAGGCAATTCTCAAAATTTGTACTAAGCAAAAGGTATCTTTTACAGCTGCATGAAGAGAGTATAAAAAAACACTGAGCTGATGGATGTCTCTTTTGCAGCCACTACATCAAAACAAATCCCTACACATACTGGTAACACCGATAAACATAATTTTTATTTCCTAACATGCAATACATTTTAATTTGTATTTTGATGCTTTAAATGAATATGAACTCAAAATCTTTCTATTTCCCACCATTTTTGAAAAAAAATTTTAATTTTAATTAAAGGATTTTTTTCAATGTATAGTCAGCATTTAGGCTCCTATATTGTTAGCTTTTTTAATTAACTTTATTACATAGTTTGTAAGCTATAAATAAACAATACTAGACAAAGAATTATATCATATCATAGTCACATATTATGACATCATATTTAATACTGAAGAGTGAGACTTCATGGACAAGATAAATCATGTCTGTGCAGAACAACAAAAAACTGAAAACACAGCTGTGTTCTTTGTATTAAGCACTAGATTTAGAAATGAATTAATTTTGTTCAGTCTTACTGCTGTATATTACTGCACTGTTTGTTATCAGTCCAGTGTCATAATGCCTCGAAAGTGTGTAAATGATGTGAATGCCTTTTGTTATGTGTATGGTGAGTTTCAAATAGAAAATCAAATGGAAAAAACATTACACCTTTAATTAAAAAACATATTGTTTGTACTTTCAATATAAAATTGATGATTAGGATAAGACTTGGGATCCTCATATAATATGAACTAATTGTTTTATGTATTTAAGAGGATGGCTGAAAGGTACATGGAAGGCTTTGCCATTTGGTGTACTTATGGTTTAGCATGAACCAAAGGATCATGTAATCGACTGTTACTTTTTTCAAGAAGTGTGTCTGAAATTTCTAAAAAATCTAAATATGTTGTAAAATATCCTTCATTGCACTCTGCAATCAGGCCTGTACCTCAAAGTGAAATTATTCCAGAATGTTTGTGAATACGTTTTGAAAGCAGATGAACAATCAGGCTGTATTGAAGAAGACAATAATGATTTTGATTTTGGATCATCTTACTACATGCCACATCTAACACCACAAGGTGAATTAAATGACTTGGCTAGTGATTTAAATTTATCAAAAAAATCAAGCTGAACTGCTAGGATCAAGACTGCAAGGTTGGAATTTACTTCAAAAAAATACAAAAATTTTGGGCTTTCGAACCTGATAAAAAGAACCTTTTCAGTACTTCATTGATAAAAATAATTTGGTTTATTGCCCAGATATTGATGAGATTATGTTGCACTTAGGACTAGTTCAAAAATATGAGGATTGGCGCTTTTTATAGATTTGTCCAAGTATAGTTTAAAAGTGGTTCTACTAGAAAACGGTAACAAATATCCTTTGATACTGATCATATCATTACCGATTCAGTAATAATTTGAAAGAGATATATGATGTAATGAAAGATACCCTTGAAAAAATAAATTATATAAAACACAGCTGGAACATATGTGGTAATCTGAAAGTTATAGCTATTTTGTTAGGTACGCATTAAGGTTATATTAAGTACATGTGTTTTGTTTGCAAATGGGGCAGCTGAGCTAGGGATAAACTTTATGTTATCAAAGAGTGGAAGAAACAAGACAACTTAACTCCAAATTGGAAAAATATTATTCATGAGCCCTTAATTGAACCCAAAAAAATATTTTTACCCCCTCACCATTTCAAGCTGGGACTAATGAAAAATTTTGTTAAAGCAATGAAGAAGTAGAGTCCCAGATTTTTGTACCTCAGGCAGAAATTTCAGAATGTAAGTAAAGGAAAAATTAAAGAAGGAATATTAGTTGGTCCTCAAATAAAAGAGTTGGTCAAAGATGATGTATCTAACTCAATGTTAAATAATATAGAAAGTGCAGTTTTGGTTTCTTTTAAACACATTTTCAAACATTTTTTCAGCAAAAAAAAATCCGACAATTACTACAATAATGTTAATCAACTTCTTACTTCATAAAGAGTTTTGGGATTAATATGTCTTTGAAAATACATTTCCTCCACTCACATCTGGATTTTCTCCTGGACAACCTCAGAGACATAAGTGAAGAACACAATGAACATTTTCACCAAAACATTTCAGTGATGGAAAGTTGCTATAAAGGGAAATGGAATAGTAACATGCTAGCCAATTACTGTTGGACATTAATTTATGATGTGCCTGAGGCTATTTATAAAAAAAAAGCATCAGTGAAATCATTCTAACAAGGTATGGTCATGCAAAATTATAAATTTTACAGATTTTAACTATATTTTCCCTTAATTTTTATTGAAGCGTAATTTATTTAAAATTAAGAGTGATAGAAACATTGTATTTACAGATCTGTAATGTATGCAAAAAAAGCAATTCAAGAAATGGTATCATACTTAGAGAAACATTAAAAAAGTTTTTTTTTTCTATCTGTGTAATCAACAGTGCAGATCTTGCAGTGAATTATAAAAGCTTGTTAAGATACTATCTGATCAAGCTGTCTTGCTCATAGCCACTATTTCAAAACTAACAATTCAACCTAGGAGATGGTTAATATTAGTGGAAGATAATGGTTACCAAAAATCACTTTAATTGCTACATCACCAAACAAAATTCCCACTGCACCAACTATGCAGCGAACTACAATAATCCCATTAAAGGGATCTAACAAAAAATGAATTCGGTATGGTAACTCTGGTTTCCCAGGCTTTCAAATCCCCAATACCATCTCAAGCTCTCATCGGAATACGGTGACAGCTGAAGTGCCACAAGAAGCAAAGCACTTACCAAAGTTTTAAACACAAAAAAGAAAAACTGGATAGCATTTAAAAATTAATCTACACGCAGGGTTGTTGATAACAGGAAACAAGTATTTTAATGGGTACAGATATTACTCAGTGGATTGTTTGCCATCTCCATTCTCACCATGAGGATATTGAAATCCTACTACTAATAGAGGAAAATACTTTCTTCGGAAAGAAATACCTTTAATACTCTGTCTACAGAAGTCGCAACTCCTCCCCAGGATGATGTACCCTTTTGCAGTTACATCTGCAAAATATGCAACCATCAAAAAGTGGACAGAAGACATGAGGGTTGGCTGTTCTCTGAAATAAATTGTATTAGCTGGACATATTTTGCTAGAGACAAACATCCCTATGGTCTCAGTGAAGCTGATCTGTCCAATTTGTTTGCCCACGTTCCATTACCCTGCCTAATAATTGGCAATTTCAAAACCCGTCACTGTTCTTGGTGCTCATCAACATGTTCTTCCCGAAGTATATGTGACTCATTGAATCAGAATTTAGATCTATCCTTATTTAATGATGGATTGTACAATCTTCATAAGGTACACATTTGTGCACCCATCGATCTGTTGTTTTGCTCAGTATCCCTACTACCACATATTAACACGATCCACCTACTTTTCAAGTTTGCACACATGATACTGGATAGCAGAAGTGGATGTATCCCTATAACATCTAGAAAACCATGAAGGTCTGCTGTTCTGTAATGGAACAAAGAATGCAGGAGTGTATTAAGGGATCGTCGCAGGACCTTATGTATTTTCAACAGCAAGCTTATAACAAAAATGTTCTAATTCAGCAAAGGGAGCTAAATGAATGCTTGTCAGTACTTGTGGGGAAGCTGTGAAATCACTGTCAGCAGAGTACTTCTAATTGCTGGGAAAAATGATTCACTCTTCTTTTTTAAAACCTCAGTTACATTTGGTGCTTCCTACTTCTGGTTCCACATTTTTAATCACAATTCTCTTCCTCCTTCAATGTCTTTTAAATTAAAGAAAGTTGCAAAACTGAAGTACTTTCACTCCAATCCAAAAATGAAAAACACTCATGTTACTCAGATGGAATTATCAATGATAATGAGGCGATTTGTCTGCAAAAAATCTGACTTCTAAAGATGATATGATGAAATCCAATTAAGGAATTATGGGGCCTTTTTCAAAAGTCAGAAGGATTTTTGGCTGGAAGATTACTTCTGTGCTTCTGTCGGCTAGCAATGCGAGTAGCAATTGGTCCAATGGAATAAGAATATTTAAGATCTTATAAACAGCATACATCTGCATGACAAAAACACAGGAGATGGTTGCAAGGTTAAATATATGTGTCCAATGGCCAACTACAAAAGCACAACCAACAGGATTATCATCTTTAAAGCAATCTGTATAAGCAATAACAAGAATTTTCACACAATTTTCAATATTATAGAATCTTTTTTGTAAGACAACTGGATCCATGTACTTTTTATGATACTATCAAAGACTAAAGCAATAATTTACAAGAGAAGACCGCCAGAGAGGGGGGGAGAGATAGAGTAACAACAGGAATTTGTCTGGAGACAAATGTACATTTAGAAATAACAAAAAGGTGATAAGCTCTGATTCCTAAAGCAGCAGTAGATCTTCGCCATTCTTGATATTAAAATGGTGTTTATGAACACTGCATTAAGGGTTGGATGATTTATTTGTGTTTTAATGTGAGCTATAAAGAAGCAAATTATTTGGTTTCCTCTTATCAAAGAGATGGCTCACCACTGTTTACCAGCCAATTTACCATGGGGCTTAAATAAAATGCATCTATTGGAAGATAGAGAAATGAATGATGAACTATATCCGGCATTCTGAGAGTGGTAGCCCATGAGGAAGAATAATTGATGTAAACATAGTCTAAGCGGGGAAAATACCAGATCTCTGTATAAAGGCACAATATGCATACTCATTGTATGCATGCACAAATGCATTTTGTATTCTACAGGGATAACACGAATCTAATCATTTTATACCATGATTCTAAATGAGTTATTGTGTTTTAGAGCAGCCTCTTGGCCGTGTCTAAAGTTCTACATGAATGTATTTTGAAAGATCATTTACGAATAATGAAAACATAACAGGTTTTCACATGCAATATGCTATAGTATTTATGGCCACAGCAAACAAGGTAACACTTGTTTTGGATACCAAAACAAAATTTCCAAATATTACGGTTCCAACTTCAATTCAAAATGACTAACTACTTAGGGGTTTCCTAAGTAGTTAGTCATTTTGAATTAAAAATGCCATCAAGTATGCTAGACAGTTTTTCAGTTGCCATGATAGAAAGAAGTTCATGGTTTTTTTTTTGGGGGGGGGCAGTGAAAAATGTTTTGTGTTATCATTGCCTGGGTCAAACAGTAACAACAAATCCTATTCAAGGATCTAAAAATATAATTAAAAAAAAAAAGTACGATGGTAATGGTTGATTATCATTAAATCTTATTGGAGTTTATTATTTGTTATAGCAGTCCAGTTACCTAGCCAATCTCTTTAAAGTGTATGTTTAATGGAATTAATAAAATCAGAAGTTGTAACTTGAGTGGTGAAAGTGAATTGGCTACACACATCTTTAGCTGCAGAATCGTTTATTAGCCCCACATTGCTAGGGATCTAGCAGAATATTACTTGAGTGTTGTAACGATTCAATTCACCGATTGTATTATGAATTTCAGTGAAAACAGAATTCTAGAATACAAATTTTCTAAAGCTTAGACAGCACTACACAAATCACTATAGATAAGGATATGATGATGTTTTGAATTAATGATATTCAAAGCCATATTGATGACATACAAGTCAACACTGCAGACACTTGTAATACCAGGGAGACCAAATACATAAGTTCTGCTAATTACAACAAAAGCACATCCGACAGAATCATTCTGCTTCGACCCAATCTGTATATTATAATGGATCTAGTGTCTAGATAGAAAACAGTAAAATGTTTGCTGAAAAATGAGAGGAGTTATTAATTTTTTATTACATACAGCGAGGTCAAAATTAAAATTTATGGTGTTGAGTCTCCACAAAGGATATGAACAGCGATAGATTAGTAAAATAAAAGTGTATCAAATTTTAAAAGGTATATTAAACACCAGGTAAGGGCACCTATTGGTGTGTATTACGTGGATGGTTTTCATAACACTGGAAATAAGGGTGGTGAGGACTGCATTAAGAACCAACCAAGTAATTTGATTATCCTTTAAGGATGGCAAAGTTAGATGCTAGCAGCTGATCCTGCCTATCCCAAAGTGATGGCTCAAGGTGAATTGAACTCTTTCTAAACAAAAAGAAATGCTTTCTGTTTAGAAAACATTCAAAACAGTGATAATTAATGTAGTGTTTTTTCTGATGATGAATCAAAGTCTGCAGAAAGTTTTAGTGATAGTTCTAGGGATAAAATTAGTGAGGAAAGCAATGGTAATAATGATGATGCACCAGGCCCTTCTAAGCATGTACATACTTTGACACAGAAAAATAAAATGATTGGGATCAGACAAAAACTCAAAATAACACTATTATATCTTCTTTTACCAAACATAAAATGGCATTTATGAAGATATTTTGAATAACTTTGAGTTAGATCCACCTTTAAAACTTCAAATATTTTCAGAATATATGGAAACTTTGATAAAATTTTTGTCAAAACTAATGCATATGCTGCGAAGCAACTGAACAATCCCATTAGGGGAATGTTGAAAGATGATGATAAATGGTTTCAAACTACTGCAAAAGATGAAATGTGGTGGGCTTTAATGCCCACCACATTTCATAAGGCTCAACAATCTGTTCCCCTTGAGGAGATATCATAAACAGAGTGAGACAGGATTTGGGGACCTATATCTGCTGAATGACGGATCATGAACGTTTGTTATTATCGACTTTGTCTTACATTGACCACTCCTTATGCTTACAAGTTTAGCTCTTTCACCTTAATTGGTCTGTTTATGACAACTTTCACAGCAGTGACCATAAATTAATTACCATTGCTTTTGATGCCAATCACTGGTAAACAAAAGACCATTGAGATGGATTGCTGAAAGAGCAAATTGGACAGTTACCATAAAGCCTTCACAACACATTTTGACAATAGTACTGATGCCCTACATCACTTAACTCTTTTACCTCTCTGGTACTTAAAAGTGCTAGTAGATTCATTCCTCAAACAAAAGAAAATCCAAGTCGCCCCTCCATTCCCTGGTGGAATGATTATTGCTAAAATGCGATTAGAAAGTTAAGTGGCACTGTGTAAATTTAATCATAGATCTACTAATCAACATTTGACTTAGTATCATAGAGTTAGAGTGATATGTCATCATGGAGGAATTACATCATGAAAGTCATGGAGGAATTACGTAGACACCAACTCACACACCAATCCATCTATTGTGTGGAGAAAACTTCAAACAACTTATGGATCCCATAAACAGCCTATTCATGAAGGAGAACTCTGTAAATGAAGTGTCTTGTATAATCTCAGGTCAATCATCCATGATATCTGGTTAATTGGAACCCAACCACCAAAGAACAACGGTATTCATGATCAAGTATTCAAATTCATATAAAAATCTTTACCACAAAGTAGTATCACAGTCTTTTCTAGGATTTCAACCTCACAATTCTTGACTTGATAATCAGCTGAGTTATGATAACAAGTTCACCACTAGCCCAACCTGATGAGGTCGTCACAATTAACCTGGGTGATTGTTTTCATTCGGTGATTCTGCCTTTCCATCTAACAAATTTCAGAGATACAAGATATGAGCAGAAATATTATCGTTAAAAATTGGTGATTTGGTCAGTCAATTAAATGTTTCCTTTACATTCAAGTAGTCACATGCATTAAAAAACTTATGTGACATCTCACCTGGACTTGATAACATTCAATCTCAATACTTCATCACGATATATACAATCTCAGTATGCTCTGAAACCTTCCCAATTCGGCACTTCATCACCTGTGTATATATAATGGTTTATTCTCCACGCAAGTCTTCCCACCCATTTTGTCACAAGCCATTGTCGTACCTGTACTTAAACTTTGTAAGAGACAAAGCATGTTCCTCACTCTACCAACCTATCACATTGATTAGCGTTTTGTGCAAAATGATGGAGAAAATGGTTTTAACTGAATGCTTGCCTGGTGCTTGGAGAATCACACTCAGACTATATAGTTACACTTATAGACATCTCCAGAGCAATATAGTTTCCACCAAGGACGACATTTCATTGATTATCTGGAATAACTGGAATCAAATATTCAGAATGCTTTTCTGTTTTGCCAGCCCCCCTCTATTTCTTTCGTTTTGCTTTATATCTTTGACATCAGGAGGGTGTACGACACAGCCTAGTGATGAGGTATTCAAATACCCTAAAAGAGTGGGGAGTCAGGCTTGCCTTTATTAGGAGTTTGATAAATGACCGTACATTCCATGTTCGAGATTCTGTGTTGAGTAATGTCGCCAAGAAATCTACTAAGTGCCACCTTGTTTAATGTAGCCATCAGCAGTATTACTGAATGTGTACAGCCACCTGTTTCATGTTCTATATTTGTAGGTGATTTGGCTATGTAAGGAAGTTCGTAAATCCCAATTACAGCTCAGCAATAACAAGCCCTATCGACTTTAAGAATTTTTTTTTAACTTCAAAAGTAAGTTTTTTAAATGTAAAAGTATAATATATGAGTAAAAATAAGTTTATTTATATTACAAATTTTTTTATTATTCAAATCAAATATGTTGAAAATGCTATTTTTATATAAAGTAAATAATTTTTTTAAAACATTATTATAAAACAACAGAATTTATTATTTTTTCAAACACATTTTAAATATAATAATGTATGGAGACTTTTCAAAAAGTAATGATAAAAAAGCTCTACAGAAAAAAATATTTATTTTATCTTCCAAACTTATATCTCTTTTTCGAAGTAACTTCCCTCAGTTCTAATACACTTTTGCCTTCGTTCCTGCCACTTTTTGAACACGAACGCCAGGCCATCTTTCCCAAACTTCTTGCAGCGTGCCTCAACAGCTTTGATGACCTCGTGATTGTTCTTGAATTTACGTTCCCTGAACGGAAACTTGAGTTCAGGGAACAGCCAGAAGTTGCAAGGAGCCAAATCTGGACTGTACAGATTTGGCTCCTTGGATGGGGTACAGTTGCAATGCCTTGAGTGTTCAAGAAACACTATGATGCATTTGTTCTGGTTTGAGCAGGTGCGACACCCATCTGCAGGATAATCGTCGCGTGGCCAAATCATCATGCACAAACGAAAATGCGCTGCCAATTGAAATGTCTAAGACTCTTGAGCTCGGCAAGCTCTCTAATGGTCATTCATCGATCTTCATGAATAATAGCAGCAGCTGTATTCTGTAGTACCTCGGTGCGAGACGTTGAAGGTCGCCCCCTTGCGCGGCTCATCGGCAATGCTTTCTCTACCGTACTCGAATGCTTTTACCACTTGTAGAGGGTCACCTAGTTCATAACATCTTCACCATACACCTTCGTTAATAATTCATATTCATCTTTTCAGTTCGTCCTGAGTTTCGCTAAAAATTTCACGTTACAACATCGCTCTAACTTTTTATCCATGCTGGACATGGTAGGCGAATATTTAACACACGTTACGTGAAGCGCCACATACGTTCACTCACTACACCTGTCAACTTGAAACTAACTGTATTGTTGACTAAAAGAATAGATTATACAATGGTATTCAGTGCTGCCACCTTTCGCAACACATTTTCCCTCAGGGTCCCTTTATCATTACTTTTTGAACTGCTCTCGTATTTTAAAATATTTTCCTACTATTCTATCTAATCATCTCACAGTGACAGGAATTTCAGTAGACAAACTGCAGGTCTTTCAAAATTAATATAATAATTTTTTTCTTCAAACTTCTTTATGTTTTTTTTATTATTATAACAAAAGGGAAATTCTACTGTTTGTTGATATAAAATAACTACATTTATTAAAAATAGTACACATAGTCCAGCAATAAATCTAAATAAAATTTTGAACAATTCAAAACCTTGTTTATTCACAAGTAAACTAAATTTCACAATTTTGATATCGCTTCAGTTAAAAAATGTTACTGATGCATAATTGCAATTGTTTCTGTCTAAATCTCTCGGCTTATAATAAAAAGTAATTCTATAAACTAAATTAACACTGGGCTTAGTTTAGAAATATTGAACAACATAAAATATATATAATAACCTTTCATTATAATTTTTCGTTTTGTTTAAAATTAATTAAATACTAATCAGTATGAAACAAAAATTAAAGAACTAAAATGTTTTTTCTAATACAAATAGATGTATATTGGCATGAATCCATAATAAACACAGGATTTTCAAAAGAATAATCAAACAAAAAATTGACTCTGTAATAGCTATTTTCATTAAAAAAAAAATCATTACTTCACAACTTAAAAGTAAATATTTTAAATAGTAATAATAAATATAAAGCTCTTGAAGTGATGCATTAATTTTAAGTAGGGCATTAGTTATATAATACGAACAAAAAAATAAATCTTACCATTTCTTCAAGTTTTACGTCACACTCTTCTAATTTAACTGAAGGAATTTCCAAATTGGCAGAGGCCAATGAAATATCACTGCTCTCCATATGAAGTGGATCATCTTTTTCTGGCAAGGAACAATGCGACTCATCAACATCCTTCAACATATACAGAGGTATTTCATACATCTATACAATATGTTTCAATTTATTAGTTTGTCACATAGTATATTTTACAACCATCTACATGACTGATGCTACTTTTCAATGTACAAAAATATTTAAAGGCAAATACAGTTGAACATGAGAATGGAAAGATGAAAAACCTTTGATACAATTTTATATGAGAATAATATAAGTTAAAAACATATGAAACTAATCTGTATTAGGATACTTCAGAAAGATGAGAAAAATACAATAATTTAGTACATGAATCATAGAATAAGGCATCAAATTAATAAATTTAATAAAAATGGCAGAGTTATGCAGATAAAATAAGGGTGCATAAAAATAAAACTGTGCCCTTTATTTTATAAGTTGGTGGTTTTATTTTCTACTGTATAAAAATTTTTTTATCAATTTTGAGAACTTTTATCAACTAATTATCAGATAGTGTTAGATTTTCAAAATATTTTTTTAAACACATTGGAACTTTTTTAAAGCACATAAACTTTGTGCATCACAAGTCCCCACTGTCCAATATTCACGTTTTCACTGGTACATTATAGTAAATGCTTGTACAGAACGTACATAACTGGTGCATCAGATAATAAAATATGAAAATTAGATGCATCAAAAGATTCCTAAGAACATTTGCAGATAGTTTCAATGAGTTGTTAAACAAAATCACAAACATGTTAGAGAAGATTACAGACACAATAATCACTGACAGATTCAATTTCTGCTAAAATGAAAATTCAAGCAATTGTGTCATTTCAATGATCTAGAAATAGTCTAGAAAGGAAAAATTGTAGGGGAAGACCAAATTTGGAGTTCATAAAACAGATAATGGATGATATTAACTGTAATTCGTACTGGGAACTAAAGAGAAAAGCTGATAAGAAAGAAGAGTGGAGAGCTATTGCCAACCAGCTTAAGGGCTGTTAACCGGAAAGAAGAAGAAATAGTCTAAGAGACTTTACAACAGTTTTACAGGAATTCAAGAACTAGTTTGGATTATTGCTGAATTATGTAATGCTGCATATGAAGCTTACAAGGAATATATGAATATAAAAAAAAATTATAATTCAAACAACCCTTTTTTTTTTAAATAAAAAAATAAGAAATAAGGACATTACCTACATTAATTAGCAAATGTAAAATAAAATAATGTGTAATTTAAAGAGCATCACTTCAGTAATATAATTAGTTGTCAAAAGTATTTTTAAAAAAAACTGTCCAAACAGTTGTAGGACTTTCATTTCAAGCAGATTTTTTCTAATGCACGGCTTACACATACAACTTAATTTAAAATATTTATCCCCATATTTAAATACAATATTTTTTCTTTATTTAATTTTATGATTCTAACTAAAGCACATGAGCAAACCATATTTCATTCACATGGATGTGGTGGCATCCCAACCCCCGTAGGGGAAGACACCCACCAAGTGACGATTCCGGTCGTCACACCACCCCTCCCGTTCCTAGCCCTGAGGGGCT
>JAAAKQ030066579.1:0-34456 GCA_010016005.3 Zanna intricata | reverse complement strand
CCTTTGCTTGTCACAGGGACTTACAACCAGCAGTCGTTGCCACTCTCTTCGCCAACGATGAGGCAGGTGCTCGGACATATTTAACGCCAAACACACTGGTATAAATCCGAGAAAAACGGTTATGATGAGTCAAACCAGTTGGGGCAAACGTCACAACAGTTAAGAACTTCAGCAATAATCACAAACTAGGGAAGGTACACTCTCGACCCCAGTTCAAAATAACACCATAGAGACAACAGTAACGAAACAGGCAGAAAAAGACCTCACTTCAGCGTGCGCGATTATGCGAATCATATCGGTACACAGAACTGTGTCCCGTACAGCTGCTGAAGTACTGGTAGGGGTGCCACCGATCCACCTGCCAGCAATCGAGTTAACCCTAATACATGAAGGCATGCCAAAAATGAATGCGAGAAAAAAAAACGACACAGTGGCAGACTGAATGGGACACCACAGAACAAGGATCACGGGCTAATTGGCTTATTCCCCATCTACACATCTGACTCCGGAAGGGATTTGGGGGGATGAATTTTCACCTCTCCCAATTCTTCACCGTACATGGAGAGTTTGCCTTCTACCTACACAGATTCAGGAGGAGAGCCACTCCTGCTGCCAATATTGTGAGGAGGTGGCCACTGTGTGGAGTATGTATTCTTCCACTGCAGAAGATGGGAGGCAATGAAACAACTGAATGGTCTTACATGGTTGACTCTGGATAATGTGGTAGAATACATGCTCCAGGGCAGACGCCAATAGTCAGAGGTTGAGGACCACATCATGCAGCTACTAACGACAAATATCAGAGAAGCAGCAGCATGGGGGGCAGACTAGGAGTAACATGAAATCCATTCATTGTTGTATATATATTCAATGTGTAAGTTACCTAGAATGCTAAATGATGTCAATTATAAAATATAGCTAATCTATGTATTGCATATATTAACTTGTATATTGAATATTATTTATTGAATAATGTTTCTTTCATGATTTATGTTAATGATTAATATTTGTGTATGTAACTTGTGATGAACAATATTAGCTTCTATATTGAGTGTATATTCTATACTGAATGATGCCTACTTTCTTCATGACTTATGTTTCTGACTAATATCTTTGTAAAATTATAAAATAAACATGAACATGTGTATCAATGATGTTCCTTTAGAATAAATGCTGTTGTTCAAATAAATATATAATCTTGTAAAATGATTGATGTATTATGTGTACTGATGTTCACACTTATAATGATAATGAGGATGCTAATTAAGATGATGACCTCAGGTACTGTATATATTACTGTATTAAGATGTGTATTCAATGATGTATCATGTATAATGTATGTTGTTATTAATAGGAAATGTAAAATCTAGTAATAGTCAAAAAGGTACCAGCAACGACGGTAGTATAAAGTAATTAGGGATAAAATAAAGTAAATAAAAGGGGTAAACAAACACTACGGGGGAAAGGAAAAAAAACCGGAACGAAACTTGGCGATGTATAGGTTGTGGGAGGCAGCCTGTTTGCAGATGATGCCTTGGTCCAGGACACACGCAAGAGTGAACTGGATCGGGGTATCTCTGATGAAGCATTTGGGCCCCTCTTAGGTGTGAGAGGTCACGTGCGGATGGGGGAGGTGCACTCGCGCATTTCTCAAATTGTGCATGCCCCCCTTTAGGTTAGGGTAGTAGGACGGGAAGGATAGTCTCCTGGAGGAACGTGACGGCCCACCACAACATAATGATTCCAGGAAAACCCTGAAGGGGGACTCCACTGAGGGAGTCCAATACAGGAAGGGCAAAAGGTTAGGTTCAATCTGCTGCCATGACTTCCAAACTGGCCGATGATATGTCGAAAGGCGATTCCAGCCACCCCTGGAAAAGCAGTAGAACATGAGATTCACGGATTTAAAACAAATGATTTGATCCGAACAACAAATCATCAAATCAGTAGCCAACTCTAAAAGGAAGTGTTGTAATACTGAAAAATTTCGGTTTTCAGATTTCAACGGAATATCCATTTTGACCATCTCTGAATCCATTTTGACTATTTTTGGCGTAACATCTGTACGTACGTATTTATCTCGCATAACACCAAAATAAAAAAAATTTGGATTTTGTACTTTTTCTTAATTGCAGTAATACACCCTTACTGAGAGCTTTACAACGATATACTCGTATTAGTGGTTTCATTTGTTCCAGAGTTATAGAAAATAAAATTTTAATTACGAAATATTTGGATTTTACTACGAGAAAGCACATCAGTTCGAATCCGACTTCATTTCCTTTTTTTAATTTAAATACATTGATTTATTAATAATAATTAACCTCTGATTGAAAACAGATTTTGCCAATAATAATAATTTAATAAAAACAATAAAAAAAATTCTAAGTTATTAGTGAAATAAAATTTTATGTACTTTTCATTTTTTTTTTAAATTTGCATATGTAATTTAATAGGTGTACAAGGAAGTCATGTAGAGTCCACATCAGATTTTTATTCATGTGTACCGTTATTTTAAACAAAAGTGGTTGTTTCAATCTTTTGGGATTGTATTCCAGTGATTCATAAAAATACTCTTTTATGTGTTCTGTTTGTTCTTAATAATTATTGACTTTGAGTCGTTTTCCCAATCCTATTCTGTAATGAAAAATAAATGAAAATGTCAACTCTAGTACTGGCAGCTCCAAGACAAGGTGTAAAAATTTAAAATTGTAAATTAACAGTATTGATTACATATAATTTTTAATCAACACACTAAACAATTCATAGTTCAGTGACAAAGCTTATTCAGTTATAATTATAAACATATTAATATCAATATTAAATTTAAAACTAACTATTAACTTTAAGTTATATTGTACTTGATTTGTGATCAATAATAATTGGTGTTGGAGAACATTTTTTACTTACCTGACAGCTGATCGGAAAATATTTGTCATTTTACATATTTACTTGAAATATCTAATCAATGATTGCGTTTGTTTATCGCACCGCTACCTTTGAAAGTGTGACGTATGGTGTTTATGAATTTATAATATGTGGAGTTATTGTATTTTGTAATTTTTATTTTCTATTAAAAATGTGTTTTTTTTTTCACCTTAAATAAACATTATTCATCTTCAAATCTTAAGAAGTTGCATAAAAAAAGGGTGTCGGTGCAATAATAAACAAGTACTTAAATGATTTTTTTTGTTGATTATTATAATTTCAACTTTCACATAGTTGTACTTATTTTATATTGTTACTCTTTAGAAGTTTCTAGCTATGTAAATATTCACCAAAATTTGAAAAAAAAATTATAGCAGTTTATGTATTGGTAGATTCATTTTTCAATGACAACTTGCCAGTGCAGTGTAGATATGTTGCACACACACAGAGCATTTAATATTGTAAATTACCAATTCCCTTTAAAATTAATAATGATATCTTTAGAATATTTTATAAAACAAATTAGTTGCAATATTCTTCTTCATTGACAACATCCTAAACATCAACATCATTCATAACATGCCTAAACAAATGGTGGAGCATTGTTTAAGATGTATTGCTTAAATATGATGGTTTCTGTAACATCTGGAAGGATGGATCTAGCATCCTTAAATTTTAAAAAGTTTCAAGTGATAGAATCCATAATTAACAAATGGATTCTGCTGTAGCACCTAAGATAAAGAAAATTCTTATTAAGTGTTATTACATACTGTAGGCATTCCTGCAGCTAGTGCCAAAAGTAATTTATGCTATATATAAAGAAAGCCAAAACTCTTTATTTGTAAAAAAAAAAAAAGTGCAGAGTTGCAGTCACTGTTAAATTGGATATTTGCTTACTTAAATTACTTCTAGGTAAGATATTATAGTAAAAATATCTGAAGTGGAAAAAAGGAAGGAACATAGTAACAGCTGTAGGTGTATAATTTAACTGTTCACAAATATTAATCCATTTTGATTTACATATCATTAACTATTATCATTACATAGACTGTTAAAAGTGTATTCAGTTATACATTTTTCACAGAAGTAATTTAAATGGACTAGCAGTAAATACAGCTAGACCAAAACCTAACTTATGTTAAAAGTATTACCATTTTTAAAAAAAGAGATTCTGTACATTTCTCAAGAGAGTAATTCCGATATTTTCTTGCTCATCCTATCAAACCAAGGACAGACTAATGGAGGCATCTAGCGCACAATCAGAAGATGTAGTAGATCTAGCAAAGGGTAAGTCCTCTCTTCTGACAGATCTTTACATTTACCCAAAATCCCAGGGTTGGATCGCTTTAACATAGTCAGTTATAAATACTTGTATTAGTTGGTCAATGACCTATCTAAATTATTAGTCGGCGAGCTGTGTTTTGAAAGAATGAAACAAGAGAATCTGAAATAAACATTTCGGGAAAACACAATTAATAATATCATCTTTTTTGAATAGCAATAAAATTATGATAAAGAAATAGGGATTTAATGTTTATTTAATAGCACATTTATTTTATAAATTACCATGTTAATGTTAATATAACTTTTATCAATTTTATCTATAACTTTAACTTTACTTGAGAATTATTCGTTTACAATAATACATAAAATTTTATTTTTTGAATCTGAATTATGTTTTATCATTATTCAAACATTTATTTCACTTTGCTTATTTATTTTACCGACAAATTTTACATTAAATTTTAGTAATCAAATAATTGTAATATTTGGTATTAATTTTTTTAAATTCCAGCCTACAAAAAATTACTTACCTGTCCCTAATTAAAAGAATAGTAATAAAAAATGTATTATTTTTTTCTTTTAAATGCAAAATAAATGTAGTTAGTTTTTTAAATAATTAAAATCCATTTTTATAACAATATATTTGAATAATTGAACTAAATAAAATTTCAAAATCAAGAATTATAAAACTGTATTTAATGACTCTCTATGATTTGTTGAAATATTTGTTATTATAAAATACATATATAATAACACTAGACTCTCTTTACATTCACAGGATATGAAAAACGTTTTGTGTAGTGCATAAATATTTTTTATGCCGATTGACAGAATATAATCTTGAAGTTATGTTAAGTACAGTATTAGCTTATTTAGAATGAGAATAAATCTTTATTATTATTTTTTAATACTATTTCATAGTTTACATTGTTTAATTTGAGTTATGTGTATGCCTCTTCAAGAATATCTGACGGTCAAAGAAAACTGTCTGGTTATCAATGCAAAAAAAGAAGACTGGAAAGGAAGCCAAAAGGCAAAAACAAGCTGGCAAGTTAAAAAATTATATCCAGAGTTATACCAAAACAAATGATGACTCTGAGAATCCAACATAAAGTCCGGTTATAAAAGAAAATAAGGAACTGTCAGAGGATGATGATGACAAACAAATGGACTAAATTATTACAAATTATTAAATCATTATAGATTAAATTATTACAAATGGAAGTTTCTTAATCAATAGGAACTGACGACACTCTGACTCTATTATCACCAGATGAAACCATTGAGAAAATTGACACCAACATGACACTCACAAAAAGCGTGCTACAAACTTTGATGAAGCAAGCCTCTATTCCATTGAAAACCATAATTGACATAAATATGGATAAGGTAGACAGAATAAAGTACCCATTTAGTATTAGTAGTTTCATTTATTAATAATTTAAGTAAGCAACAAGAAGATTCAAACCCTTGAAACCAATAACAATATTTACATGCCTGGAAATTGTGGATACTCTAAACACAATTTGACCAACTGTTAGAAATGTAGATTCTTATTAATTTTCTTAGAAATGTCATAACTCCATTGATTGACTGACTAAAATTACTGGTAAGTTAAATAGAGTAAAGTTTATGATAAATGTTTAATGAATACCTCTGACTGACTCTACTTACAGATTAAAGCTTAAGTTGTGGCATGAGTTTGAATGTCAAGTATTTAGAATACAATAAAAAAAAAATATATGTAATACAAAATAAAGTATGAAATATGTAACTCATAAAAGTTTATTTTACGCATACAATAACATTTTATAAATTAATCAAAATACATATAGAAAAATAAACAGTACATACTAATGTATTTTACAGAATCAGTTTACCCTTCTATTAAATAATGAAAAATATTGAATAAAAAATGCTGATGTAATATTTACAGATGACATGCTTAACAATTTTGTTTTTCGTAACAATATTTTTGGCACAATCCACAATAAAGATTGGGAACAGCTCAAAAAATGATGAGATCATTTATAACCAGAGATATCAGAAGTCCGAATAAATATGTTATGTTCAACTTTATAAATCAATGATGTGAGAATGTTATTGATATAAAAGAATGATAAATTGAGAACATAAAAAATGAATCTGAGACAATTGAATGAGGGATATTTACATGAGCATGACCCTACACAAATGTAGAATATTACAAAATCAGGTAACATAAAATCATAGCATCACATTTTAATTTAACCGATAGTCTTTGTTATAATAACTTGAAATGAAGGACTAGAAGCTAAAAATATAAATCACTATTTTTTACATTGCTTTTTCTAAATATATTTATAAATTAAAGCTTGTGCACATTTAAACATAATTTACTCAGAAGTGAATGACAACATTAAATTTTAAAATATAAATATGCAAAGAAATTTATTGCCTATGATGCATTTTATTGATTACTGATTGTTGTAAAGGACACAGAATAAACAAAAATATGTTCATATTTTTCTTGTAGTCTTGAAGGAGTTATAGAAAATAAAATGCTAACTTAACATTAATCATCAATAATGCATCTCTGATTAATTTCTCAAATGTAGTATAAACCCTACTGTGGAATTTCTACATATGAAACTAAGATTGGAAACTTCAATCTGCTGCACTGGACCAGCTAATAGTTGACTTGATTGCACCCTGGCTGTTCTCTTGCATGTCTCATGATAATAATCTAATGATTTGAGGCTTGGCTCACCTTTTCCCAAAGGCTTACCTCTTTTCCCTTGTCTTGTCATTGTAATGTTTCTAAACAACTCTTATTTTGAAGCTAACAGATCAGTCAATCTAATTCAGAAAATAATATGACACTCCAAATTTTAGTACAACTCAGTTGAATCTTATTATAATCACTTCAGTTATTATAATTGCAATTATTATTCTAACTTGTTTGAGTTTCTAAATTTTGTTGCTTTTCAAATTGTTTAATTTAATTCCAACAATAACACTTTTGGTTTCTAGATTTATTTGGTTTGAATAAGTTAGTAAATTGCATCTCATAATTTGCAACATGTTGAACATTTCAGGACGTGGCATCCTAAAAATTGAAGGGTGTAAAGTAAGGTAATATAATGGTAGAACAATATTTATTAAAAACTTTGCCATTAAGTTAAGAATGTTGATCAAGTTTTATAATATTCTGTTGATAGTGGTAAATAACTATAGCAAAAAATTAACTGTACGAAGTTTAATACATTCATCAGCAGAACTATATAACTAGATTATACTTTTAATAAATAATTAACAACTATTCAGCATTTAATTATCCACTACATAACGCTTTAAAATTCCTAAAAGAATATATTTAAGTATCACAATTTTTATTTCTTGTATAGATAATAAGTAAAAACATTAGAACACTTTAATATACTGCAGTACAGACAAACATAGTATTTAAATTTAAATCACTTCTAGTAACCATTCTTTATCAAAAAATTTTAATCATATATCATGGATAATTATACGAATAAATCTAAAAAAATTCAGTTTTATAAATTTTGTCTTATTTTTATTTAATAATGCAAACAACTGGTGATCGATCTCTAAATGCTGAATAGTGTCAGTTACACAAAGTAACAAAAAATTATAAGGAAAAGCTGTAGACATTCTTATCTTAAATTATCAGAATTGACAAAAACTCATCACCCTAAAAAAAGTTAAAACATTTGTAAACAAAATACTTTGATTTTAATGGGTAGCTAAAATGTTAGATCACTCAGACACATACACACTTTCACGTGTTCAGGTATACAAATATATATATATAAGACATGCACAGAACACACTCACAATGTACAGAGTATATTGCTTTTTTCTCTGTAGTGTACTAATAATAGTATCAGCTTTTCAAAACCTGGTGTTATTGGGCATTTTTAGGAAATATGCAATTTTGTCCAGAGCAACTTTATAATTGTGGATCCATCTAGATCCTTTTCTTAAACTTCCGTCAATACCATCTTTCCAAACTCCAGCTGGCAAATAAACTTCACGCTCATGAGTACTTGGTCGTAATATAGGTGCTACTATTAAATCCTCACCTACAGAGAATTCATCAACTACAAGATGACAAGCAGAATCTGATGGATCTAACATCCATAATGGACGAATAAGTGGAGTGCCTGAGTCTAAAGCTTCACGGGCATACTTCTTCAAGAGAGGATTAATCTAAAGAAATAAAATTTTAATAATATAAGAAAATACCTTTTGTGAAACAGACTGAGATTAAGATAATAACTAACTACATTACCTACATTGTCATTACAGCATACGATCTACTTCATACATTTAAGGTAAATACTGCTGTACCTTATTCCAATAGGGGTATAATTTAAAAATATTAAGAGATCTGATTTTTTCATCAATGTTGGTGTTAAGATATAATGATCAAAATGTTTTTTTTTTCACTCTTATATTTTAATTAGCTATAAGTGTAGAATTCAATAATTAAAAAATTACTACTGCTGTAAAGATACAGTGTAATGTCCAGCATGCACAACAAAACAATAAGTCAGTTAATGAATTATTCCTCTAGATCAAATTTCCTTCAGTATGACTTCAGCTAGTAATGATGTAACTTGTTTTTTTTATGTGGAACATTTTATTGTATACTTACAAAGCCAACTAATTTGTATACTTATTTAACTAATTTTAGCTACTCACAACTGAATAAGTTTTAGTTGGGTGAAATCTTTTCGTACTGAAAATGTTTGTTGTAGTTTATTAAAACTTTATTTCAGGAATTTTCAAAATGAATATAAATAGCACTGGTAATTAATAGTGATATACATTTGATAGAATCAGTCCAGTCTTTGAAAGAATAAATGTTGTTCATTAATTTGATGGAAAAATTGTGACTCCTCCATAGTCACTTTAGCAGTTACCTTACTTCTTATATATTTTTTTGGCCTCAGTTTCAGATTGATTTAACAGGTGTTGGCATTTTTATAGTATTTTTATAGTATATATCTGTGTTCATAAATTAATTATCCACTGTTCACCAAAGTGATTTATTAATGGCTCTAGTTTTGATATAACTGTGAAACAACATTAAGTTAGTCAGAGACTATAAGTCATTAGTGCATTAATTATCAGAATTATATCAATGATTTACTTCCTTCATTCTTTTCTTCTATACTTTTAAATAATTTTTTTGTTTTTTTTTCATTTCTCCAGTTTTTCTAGAATTAAGCAAAAGGGATTTAGTAGGAGTTTTATAACCAGATGCCAACATACTAAAAGGATGTAGTTTGTAGGTTGTTAGGGTGTAAACAAGTGGTATTTCAGCTGGCTTAAAATGATTGAGAAAAGAGATTCCACCAATCTCTGAGATCTCACAATGCAGGTCTGCCTCCATTTCTTTTAATTAACTTTAGAATTTTAGTCTCCACAACAATAAAAATTGGAACTGAGCCTTAAAGATATGGCTAAATATCATAACTATATCTATAAGAGAAAAAAGCTTTATTGTACTTCAGGAACTATACTTATCATTCATGATTACACAAACATCTTAATTTTTATTGAAAGCTGTAATAATTGTTCTATTGTAAAAGTTTGAAATGAATAATGGAACATGAAAAATTAATGTTTCATTCTGAAAATATATTATATGTACTATTAACGGTGATTTGAAGTGAAGTACAATGTTCTTACGTATACAATAATAAGAGATTGAATTTGTATAATGGGAGTGGCTAGATACAAAGAAGATTGATGCAGCTGTAGCCGTTGTTCTGTTGATTAGTTGAACTTCACAGTTACAATAGTGTAAGCCAGTGGTTCCCAAAATATGCCCTTGGGAACCACTAACCTTAATGCCCAGGGGAGCAGAGTATTAATTCCTCATGTGTGAAGTATTATACAATACCACAAAATATTATACAGTTTTTATTATTTTATTTCCATTTTCTATTTAATGTCATAAGAAAGACATCTAATGAAGCTGATGAAAACCACTTTTAGTTAATGTTTGTAGAAACCTATGTAAATGGTTCCTAGATGACATAACACTAGTCTCTTAATTGTTTCAGCAGTTTCTCAACTTTTTTGGTAATTTGTAAATAAATAAATAAATGTCAGTTTTGCATAGTTTTAGTTTGAATTAGTTTTTGAAGAAGATATCAACTGAACACAGTTGTGATCCAAATCTAGAGAAATATCAGAGGTATTTTTTCTTACATGCATTTGTAAAAATAAGTTGGTTTTTATTAAACAGCACTAAGCTGCTTTCACAAAGAGATAAAAAGTAACTTACTCTGATCTGTTCTTTCACATATAACTCCGTCACAGAGGAATGAAACGAACAGCTAAAATAATCATGGCTCGAAGCCAAACTCCTATATAGGAAAAATAAGTGCTCCCTTGCAGGGAAGCAACATGAACATTTTAAATTCGATTGAGAAAATTTTACGTTTTATAAAAAAAGACTAAAGCTGTAGAAAAGAAAACTGAATGAAGACGAAGACAAGAGATGTTACTCTTGTTACAACAATTTTTTACCTCCAACGCAGTTGATTTTCCTTGTGTGGTGTGTAATCAATTTTAAATAATACTTATTGCAGCTTATCTCCTGCTTTGAGGAATATTTAAAAAATTATAATATCAATAAATTTGTATAGGTTCAACATCCATTTAATGCCATTGCTCTATCAGAATTTACTGCTGCAGAAGAAGAGAATATGATTAGGTTGCCCTGTGACAATACATTGAAAACAAAATTCATCAACATGGAATTAATTGAATTTTGGATGTTTCAAAAAAAATCCACTGCTGTCAAGCTCAGAGAATCTTAATTCCAGTTGAAATTTATTATTTATGTAAAGCTGTTTTCAACAGTTGCTATGATAAAATCTAAATACTACATGAAAATCAATGTCGAGTTGGATGGCTGTGATCAGTTTAATTCCATTATTTTAGAAATATGCAGTGATTGACAGGAACCCACTGGGATGGTCTAATGGTGAACTTGTCGTTGCAAATCAGTTGATTTTGAAGTCAAATGTTCTAAGATGTCAAGTGTTCAAATCCTAATAATGGTGGATACTTTTATATGGCTTTGAATACTAGATCATGGGTACCAGTGTTCTTTGGTGATTGGGTTTCAGTTAACTGCACATCTCGGGAATGGTCGACCTAAGACTGTACAAGAGTACACTTCATTTACATTCATACACATCATCCTTATTCATCATCTGAAGTAATACCTTACAATGGTTCTGAAGGTTAAACCAGAAAAAAATGATTGATAGGTCAGCCATCCCACTAATTATTATAATTAGTTGAAGAATTTGTTCAATTACATTTTTTTGGTCATTTAAAATAAGTTTTATTCATTTTTATCTAATCCTTTGTAAAAAATTATTGGCTATTTCACAGAGTACTTGTTAGAAGTTGACATACGAATGCTGGAAAAATCTGGATTCAGCAAGGATGCTGATAATCAAAATATTTTAGTACCACTGGTGTATGCTACTAAAATTCCCTTTTTGTTTCATCTTAAACCGACATGGTCCAATGCTGCACTATCTTTTGCTCTCGCTCATAGTCAGAGCAGCAAGAAAGTTTTACTCAGACCTAGTAACTTTTTCAATATGAAAAAAAATGTTTAGGGGTTTAAAAATTTTTATTGGTAATAACACCAATAATGATGATCATTATTGGTACTTTTTTACAAATTGAACTTTTTATTAATAAATTGCAAAAAAGAAAAATTTAGTATATGTTACTGGAATACTTACTATTTTTTGCCGAAGAGCAGTTAATACTTTTGCCAATTCTAACACTTCAGTTTCATCAGTGTATTCACTGGGTAAATGAGAGTAACGTATTACAGGCAGAAATGTAGCTAACTGTAACCATCTTATGTAAAGTTCTTTATTAGGCAAGCCAGTGACTATATTTTGTTCAAATTCAGGGAGTGTGAATTCTGCAGATAAATTTCCTGAATAAATAAATGAAAGAAAACTGTTACATTCAAATTACTGATTCTGTAATAATGAATTATTATAACTTTTACTTTTATAAATAAATTAAGACATCAACAATGAAAAGAAAATTTAAGCTGTATTATCCATTTTTGTATTGAGTACATTCATATACCTTTCTTACTTCATCAAAACTAAATCACATGTTGACGCATTTCAGATATGTGAACATGTGATTTAGAACATTTGATTAGTTGTGATGAAGCTAAGTAAGATAGATAAATGTATTAAATATAAAATGATAACACTCTTAGCAGAAAATGTATGTAATTTTAATATTATCCAGCTATATTCTAATAATGATTCTGTAATTTCTTATGGTTATTAAAAAAAACATAATCAGTTGTTTAGAATCTAGAATTTAAAACTAAAATTATTATTCTATATACTTTTTAACTGATTTATTACTGCAATATAGTGAGTGTCCTTAATAAATTTCTACCAATCATGTCTCAAAACATGATTTACTGATTTATCTACCTTAAATTTCTCCTTCACTATTTAGTATCTTATCAACTTATTGGCATCTAATGTAAACATTTTCCACTAGTGTAAGTTTGTTAATAATGAAAGTTTTTTACCTTCTAGGTCATATGCTAATACATTAACTTATTTCAATTTCATTATTCAACAACGAATTCATTATTTTTTCAAATTCATTATTTAATTCAATATATATATATATGTGTGTGTATGTGTGAGAACACTTTTTATCTTGGATTCTGATTTTGATTTCAGATTTGGATTAAGCATTGTAAGGATTACAAAAATACACGAATGGCAACACACAAATGAGTATTAAAAAAATTTTAATTTTTTTAATACTCATTCAAAAATTAAAATATTTTTTCATACTCAAAAAAATTAAAAAAATTTTAATTTTTTTAATACTCACTATGCAATGACGTTGTAATCTATAAGGATGGTTCAAATGCACTACAGTAAGGTTTACTAAATTGCATAAAATATATAAGTATCATTTAAATATCAATAGCATAGTAAATAAATATCAATAAATAGTTAAATAGCATAAATATCAGTCATTCAAGTGTAAGGCTCCAAAATGGCAGAAAAATTAACTTTTTAATATTTGAAAAAAGAATATGACATAAAACCATTAAAATATGAGATAAATAAATTTTCTTAATTTAGCACATGTAGCGTAAATAGACATTAGAGATATTAACTTTGATAGAAACAAACTAATAACTGAGAGAACAGTAATAATAATAAGAATGTTCATTTCGAAAGTCTTACTAGACGTTTCATCGAAACTGATTTACAAAAAACTTACTGTAAGATTATTTGTTCTAAATTATACATAGGTTTGAGTAAAAAAAAATGAAATGTGTCTATATTCGCAGTTTGTCTGAAAAATTCTTATAAAAAACCAATTTCTGTAGATTAAATATATTTCTTTTGTCATTTTTTTAACGTTGCTCTTTTTTATTTTTAAGTAGAATTTTTTCAAAAGCTTTGTAGAAATTTGAGAGGTCATCTTTCCAGTGCAGTTTCCTGGTATTTGTATTTGAATATTGTTGATAATATTATTCTAACAGTACCTCATATCAGAAATATAATATTTTTTTATTATCTTTATTTTATATATAAGAAGTCCATATTTTCATTTGTTCTTAATGAGGAACTGGGTAATTTCAACTACTTCAAGAATGTTGATAATTTTTTTCTGACCAAATGTGAAATAGAAACCAAGTTTGCAGATATTTCTCGTATATCACAATGTCAATCAAAATTATATGTAATATAATCTTGCTGAGACTTCAGTGTTTTACTTAAATTACTTGAGAATAAATAAAACAAGTAATCAAATTGGAATTTATTATTCAAGAACTTCCACTGTTATCATTTTTTCTGATTGACAGCAAACTTCTCAGAACAGGTTATATAATTCATAAATATGGTAACCGAGATAAACAAATATCTCTTAATTCTCACTGCAAACTCTCACCCAATTCCTTTTGTAGTTTTATCACTCTTAAGAATAAAGACAGCTGAAGATAGATGGTTGTTCCACATCACCTACATGAGAATGTAACAAATAAGAGAGTACTTGTTTGCTAAAGTAGAATGAAACTGAACTCAGACTTTCCTGTTTAGTTTTACTTTAAATAATTGCAGTCATAACCATTTAAATAGTTACCGTCATCTGTAGAAAACTTGCAGTAATATATTCAAGAAAAACTAATAGACCGGCTTTTTTACCGATTGACCACTGCTATAGCGCTCAGAATGAATGCTTCTGAAATCGGTCTTAGATTCACCTTCAGAAAATATTTGCCATTTTTTAGGCATTATCTTATCATCTTATCTTTACATCTGAAATTGTATAAGTGAAAAAAGTATGGTAAAACCTGCCTATAAAATCTGTATTTATAGTTCTTCATCTAATAATTTAAAAAGTGGTGTTAACAATATTTATATTATGTTTAAACAGATATATCAGAAAGGGTAAATGAATGACAGGTATTTTCCAATAAATGAAGGTATTTGTTTCATGAAAAATTCGTTTTTTTCCAAATTGTGACTTTACTGTAAAATTGATCTACCATCAATTAACAGAAAAATATGGAAACACCATGCTCTTTATTTGAACCGTTGTTTTTTTTCTGTCTGTCTTTATTATACTTTTTACATCCTATACCCTCGCTTAAATTTTAAACAGTGTGATCATTTTATTGTATACATCGTGTACTACGCACTATAATTCCACTGTGGACTAATAGAGATACTCACATTTGATTTTATACATGGAATGTAGTTATGCAACCAGTAATGTCTTACAGCAAGTGTTAGAAATGTCCAAAACTTTCCTGAAATCAGGTCTGAACACTTTGCACCATATTTTTTGCCACCCTTTGTAGGACATCAGTGCTAATTGAATTCATTCCTGCAGTAATTGCTCACTCCAGGACTTGTAGAGTACATTGGTTTTCTCTATATATACGTCCATTCAAAAAACCCCAGAGAACGAAGTCTGGTGACAATAAGTCAGGGATATGAGAGGGCCACAGATCTTTTGAAATCATGCGATCACCAAATATTTCCTCCAAAAATTCCATAGTGTTTTGGAAGTATGGCATGTTTCCTTGTCTTTCTGCAGGTAATAATAGTGTTCATAAGGCTGGAGAAGAGATATAAATGCATAATTACATCCTAGTATGCCTGACTGTCACGGGTTTCACAAAAAAAAAATTAGGCCCACTATTTGTCATTGAGAAATTACACACCAAACAGCTGCCTTCTGTGAGTGCAGTGGTGATTAATGTAGGATGTGTGGATTTTGTGTTAACTAGTATCTGTTGCTCTGACTATTGGCATAACTGCTAAGATGAAAATACACCTCATCACTAAAAAACACATTATCCAGTATGCCCATCCCATTACTTTCAATCTGGTTGATAAACCACTGGCAGTACCTTATTCTTTTAACTATCTGGGAGTTACAGTTCCTGTAAGCAATGTATTCGGTATGCATGTAGATTTAATTTTGGTGCACTCCTATACAATATTCCTGTGATGATAATTTATACAAACTTTTCCTTTGAAACTGTTCAAGTAATGCACGTAGAGCACATTAAATGATCGGATAGTATATTCCAATCTTTTGTCTTCTTTTACAGTTTTTATTCCTCTACCGTCAAATTAACTAAACCTGGATGTCTTAATATGAGCCACAATCTTCCTTAGTCTCTAAAAGATTATGCTACAATATGTTTTCTAGTCTTATTCATCTTAGATCTCTTTGTCTTTATTTTATTAGCATCTAATTTTCAACACTTAATTTTCAGCATCTTCATCAACAACACATTTCAATGTCTTGACTAGTTTCCTATACCCTCATTTATGAGTATAATATATGAATATTTTATATATTCCAATCTTTGTCTTTTTTACAATTTTTACCACCTATTTTCAAACTAACTAAACCTGGATGTCTTAAAATATGACCAACAATCTTCCTTAGTCTTTACAAGATTATGCCACAAAAGTTTCTCTTGTTTTATTCATTTTAAGATCTCTCTGTCTATACTTTATCAAGATTTTGTCTAAAATTTTCTCCTGTTTTATTTATCTTAGACCTCTTTGTCAGTATTTCAAAGTCCACATAATTTTCAGCATCTTCCTCAACATCACATTTAAAGATCTTGGTTATTTTTCTTTCAGTTTTTCCAGTTAACAATGTTTCACAACCATAAAGTGCTACACTCAACATTAATATTTTTTAAAAATTAAAGTTTTTGATTCTTAGATTTATGAACACCTTTTTTGTATGAAAAAATGTCTTGCTTGTGCCATCTCTACCTTCATTCATATTTTTTAATTTCATTTGTAAATATTAAATTCTGTAACTTCTGATATATTATGTGCATCTATCTTAATATTTAATTCTTCAATTTTCTCTTTTCTTTCACATTTCATTAACATTGTTTTACTATTAACTTCTATTTTACTATTATTAACATTTTTTAAAACCAATTTTTAATGAATTTATTTATAAGTGAAGTGACAAACAAAATTACCTTAAAATACCATTAACACTAATGAAAATGCACAGTAAATTTCTGTTTACATTCTTATAATAAAGTCCTCACAGGATCTTTTTCTTTTTGTTTTGGTGCTTTTTCTTCTGTGGTCACATAATGGGTCATCCCTTTTCAACATCCAACAGTAGTCAGCTATCATGTTCATGTTCCATCTCCCGTGATATCTCCTCTCCCTTTCTTTCATATCTTGATGAAACCTTCTCCCCTGCACCTCACTTCCTACACCAAGATTTTTGGGAAAATAGTTGTGGTGAGTATATAGAAAATGCATTTTTAGGCTCATTTTACAGCCTCAAGTTTTGAATTTTTCTAACATATTTGGTACTATATTTTTATAACCTTCATCTTTTTTTGTTGCCAAGAAACTTTGTAACTGTATCCTTGAAGGCTTTTCAAGCTTGTTTTTCTGCTTCTCCATTTTGGATTCAAAGATTTTATCTTTCATAAACTTACTTATATTCGGCCCAACAAAAGTATCCTCCTTTATCTCTATTCCTGATAAACCTGGAAACTGACTACAATGATACTTACTTGAAACAATCTCAATCTTTTTTTAATGTTTTGACAGATTGCTTTATTAACCCTAGTATAATATGTATCAGAAGAAGCAAAACTTTGCTTAGCTCTACTGAACTTTCTCTTTCAATGTTTTTCATACCAACTTTTTTAGGTTTGTCTTGGTGGCCATTCTTTTTTATTATAGTTCTTTTTCTATCACAATTATCCCACCACTTGCACAAAAAACATGGAAATTTGATATAACCAATTTGTTGTCCAAATAACAAAGAAAGTACCTTTAAATCGCTACAAACCGGTCCAACCTCGATCCTTAAGTTTAATTAAAAAATAATGCAAGAGTTTTGTAACACTCTTCCAAATGAACATCCCAACCCCCCTAGGGGAAGGCACCCACCTTGTAACGATTCTGGTCACCACACCACCTCCCATGTTCCTAGCCCTAATGGGTTTTAACGGGAGTCGTCTTCTTGAACCTCCAACTGATTACTTATCACATTCATCAGCCAGGCCTCATTGGGATGCCACCGATGCAAATGCCTTGGTAGAAATTTACGTCAATGATTATTAACTCAGTTTTTGCCTTCGCTGTAGCCTTCTTTCATACATCTTCTCAATCTGTCCTACTCGTTGCCCTTTGAACTAGCTAACTGAGTTCGCGGATTCACGTAACCCGCACCTAGTCCACTACAAACTTATTAGCTAAGTAACTGAAAATGTCTCCTTTAATTATCAAATGTCTGAACAGTAACAAGCATACATAAATTTGTTGGTAGCAACGACGATAATTTAGATCTACTTCCCTTAAGTAATTACAGCTTGGTCTTTCAGATTTCTAATTAGCAATCCAAATTAAACGCCACGTGACATTTACTTCATCACATAATTTGCCCTCGTCAACACGGGCTTTGTCAAGGCACCTCACGGCTGCATGGAAACCCTTGGCAGTGCAGTCACCATTCACCATCCCGTCAACAGTGATATACTTCCGTTCTTAAATTTTTCCTTATCTAACTGTGGCTCGATGCCAGCACGACTACCTCTGATGAATCAACTGTCCCGGCAGTCCTGAGCCACCCAGAGTTCTATTCTATATCCCCTCAGCCAATCTGCGCAGTGCAAGGAATTGGAGGAAGCCAGCAACTATAGTCCATTCTTTGCGAGTCTTCCAAGTAACCCGCAGATCTAGAAAAGAATTTACTCTCTCAAACTCCCTAACAATTCTGCAATTCATTCAGTCTCGTTCCAGGGACAAACATAAAATACATTGTCCACAGTGTCATCGACTACATTCCAGGCAAAGACCCGAAACAAACAAATCAAACCTAACTAAACTACGCCTAAAGGTACCATGTCCCGAAAGAAATTGCATTGTGTACCGAATGGAGGAAACCCACCTAAATTGCTTGCAAGCCTCGCATATCTAGGAAGATACCATGCGTGTATCGACCAATAGAAGAATCGTTGACCCGCCATGGAGTAAGAAGGCCTTCCTTCTTGGAAATACACCGCATGCTATGTTCACCGCATGCAAGGATGTCTATTGGTTTAGTGTCAGTATCACAGAGACTTCCTCACGCGAAATAGTCCTGTAACCCCCATCAACTGCTAACACGACTCTGGGATCGTAACAATATGTCCCTATAACCTTGGAATTGCATACTATAAGCCCTGACTGGAGCAGTGTTCAACATTATGGCCTCACAGACACTTTTATAAAGAATACATATGGTATGGAAGTTCAAGCCCCAATCAGAATGCACGACTCTACGAATGCCAAAGAAAGTGTTAATAACTTTCTTTGCGACAAACTGATGATGCTCACTGAATTGAACCCTCTAATCAATATTAACACCCAAATATTTTTGAACGATGACATCCTAATCGGAAGATAGTTCATTACTACTCGCGGATGACGAATCACGGCTAAACATCCCTTCAAAAACATCAAAGTGGTTTTCTCTGCACTGAGAATCATCTTATGCTGAAGATTCCACAACCTCAAGACCTTACATGGCTGCATCGCATGAAATCCTATCTCATTCTGCGAGTTTTTCAAATGAACAGAATGTCCCATTGGTAAAAAAGCATACTTACTTCCATTGTGGAGAAGAACTACCTTAAGACTACTTTTTGATGAACCAATGAACAGTCTCCATTCAGAAACCTTGTAGTCAATGTGGATTAGTTTCTGAAGTCAAAGTACATCATTACCTTGTAAACTAATGGATGTTCTTGAGAAAAATAATAAATAAAGTTTTTTTTCTGTTTCTAAACCATTAAAAAGTACTGCTATAAACCAACAAATCTTTTTCTTCAATCTTGAGCCTAATAGTTCAACAGAGTCCTTATTCTTAAGGTTTAAGTCCCACACCAAATCATTTAATTCAGATTGCTTGAACAGTTTTGGTTCATCACTTCCAGGCCTGTGAAACCACTTTACCACATTAGCACAGCCCTGTGAAACCATTTTTTTATTACACTTATCACGTACTTCACCTCATGATGAAGGAACAGGTATATCTGGTTCATGGGGTTCAGAATGTATTGCTGATCAAAGGTTTGGGTAAAAAAGTCCTTTCTATTTTTTAAATTGAATTCCTGTATTATACATGAACAAAAATAACAATTATTGCTATGATAGGTTGGTTTTTTCCAAACCATAGGCACTCCAAAGCAAAAGTTTTTTTGTGACTATTGGTGAAGATTTTCAACATACACTGAACATGAGAATTTGTCTTGGTCTCCTAATGTCACACCAAAATATGCAAAATCTACTTTTTTTTTTTACAAATTCTGTAATATTCCTTTGTTGTTTTTTGACAGTAAAGTTTCCACAAAATGTAGCAGAAAGAACTGAAACAATCTCTTGACATTATTGTTATTTAATTTAACAAGAACTTGTAAAATATAAGTGTATAAAAAAATTATATGCATTAAGAAAATTATACGTTAAATGAATGAAGTTGTCACAAAGTAATAGCACAAATGCATACTGCAGTTGTGAAAAAGGTTCTGACTTAAGTTTTTGTGTAGAAAAGGAAATGGTGGTGGTGGGGAGGCACACACAGTAACAGGAATATTATCAGTCATGTAGTTAACACGAAAGTGCTGTACATACAGTTATGTCATAGATTTATGATTGCTTTTAACTTTTTTTTTATCACAAATCCACTGTATTTTTATTTAGAGTATCAAATTCTTGCATATATAAAATATATATAAAAAAATTCATAACTGAAAAAAAAACTGATTGTTTATTAACCAACAGTTTTACAAAATGATCCTTTATAACAGGCTAACATCTACAGATAGAACAAGAAATGACAAACTGTGAAAAAAATTTGTCATGTAATTTTTTAAATATTTTCCCTATTTTCAGTGCCAAAAAATCTATTGAAATCACTAAATAGATTCCAGACAATCTTATCATTGCAGACCTGTGTAATCAATCAATGCTCAGCAAAAATTACTGAAGAAAAATTGATGAAAATTTGAATACAGATTTTTTTTCAGAGTGAAAGTGCACACAAAAAAAGGATTTTTGAAATTCCAAATTTAAAGAGTTAAAGTGAATTTCTGATTTTTTTTTTAAATCTGCTAATTTTTGAATGTATTGTAACATGTTTAGATTTCAACTTTTTAGTGAGTGCTTCATAATATAACTCAATGTAATGTCCTATAATAACTCTTTATTTTGTTCTTAATTTTTTTCTTTAGTTTCATAAACTTTAATCTGCATTTTATTGCAAGTAAATTAAAACCAGAATTAATATTTGCCTCTGGATATGTTTTAGTCTATAATTTGTTTTTAAAATCTCCATTTAACTGGTGTGGGTAATTTGTTTGATGCCTTCTTGCATCTTTTTTTATGATTTTTTAAAAGAGAGTGCCATCATTAGATTACACAGTGCAAAATTCTACTCAGTCTTTTTAGTTATAATTTCTTTAGATTTGCTGTGTCCTCTCTTAATAATAAAATTATAAAACATAATTTTACCACAGCTCAAACACTGCTTCAGATATGGTGGAGGTTACCTCTTCAGGTTAGCCCTTATTCATTGCTAACAGTTATACTAATGACCTTAGTGCATACCCCTATCTACAATACTCCAATTTGCAGTTATTATTTACATTTACTTAAAAAAAAAAAAAAAAAAACATAAAACAAAACAAATAAAACACTTATATAACTATTAATTACCTTTTATGAGATTATCAGAATTAGTGGGAGGGAAATCTCCTCCTACAGGACCTGGCATTAAAAAGGGATAGCCAACAATTCCGTATGTTAGAACTGTAGGTATTATCACTTGTAATGATTCCCAAGTTGATGGAAGAGAAGGAAGTGAAACAAAAACAGGAGCTGGAGGACGAGCAATGGCACCAGACACACCTATTACACTTACGCTGCTCAAGATGGCATCAGTAAATAAACGTTTATAATGGTCTGGGTTGGTGAGATTGCGTTCCATTTGATAATAAAATGGCATATCATAAGCTGTACCTGTAATTAAAAAAGAGAAGAAAATATGTCAGTGAAATCATTTGTTTTTCTGAAAAACTAATTTCTTTTATGATAACAGTGAATAAGTCAAAATAGTAATCTAGCATTTCTTATATTGATTTAATTTAATTAAAAGAAAAGGGTGACTAAGTAATATAAAAATACAATGAATTGACGATAAATGGATAATACTAATCTTGAAGAGTTACAAGACAACCAATTGGCAAAAGGGATCATAGTGGATTAACTTTTCCATTGGAGTTTGCAAAACAAGTAAAGGCATCATTCAGAAAGGAAGGAATTCTGAAAAATGAGTGAAAGTTGTAGTAAGAGAATGATTCGTAAATAACGACACAATAACAGAATCCTCTTACTAATTTATTTAACCAGAAACAAACTCTAGTTACACTTAACAAAATCTATACTAAATAATTTAAACTTCCGTGCAGTTACAACAGCAGTATCACTGATCGGAACTAACTACGATACATACTGAGCCAATCATCTGTTCCCTCGTCTCACTTATATACTGTTTGTTGTACTTCTAGAAAACACTAGAAAAGTCTATTTGCTTCTATCACTAATTTCTACTCTATTTATAAATATAATTTATTCCAGATAAAATAAATAATTACATTAATTATAAAACTAAACTTTGTGAATATTAAATTAAATTTAAACTATTGAAATATTAATATAAAATTTTACTTATATTTTAAAAAGTTGTAATACAATATGCAACAATATGTGTAACTGTTTACAGTTATATGATCAATCGAAAACTTTCTGCTGTATTTAAGAGTTAAAACAGCTAACAGCTTAAAAAAATATGTAATTATTTAATTCAATTAACTCTTTACAATAAAATCATGCAAGTTTAACTCACTTCATATGTCTCTTAATGCCTCTTCAACAGCCTGTTTTTTCTATCTCGGATGATTTTATTGCTGGCAGTTATATTGAATTAAGTAGATACTTAGAATGTAATTGGAAAGTACTTAGAATGTAATTGGAAAGTGTCTTGCATATAAATTGTATTTATTAATTTAGTATGTCATCAAATGTTTTTGTGTTAATACATCTCATAATATTTTAGCGTATTCAAATGATGAGGCCTTATTTCCTGTATGCATATATTTGTTGGATTTATTATTTGAAATATATAAGTTGTGCAATATATACTTATTATACAGTAGTTATCAAATGTTGACTATGTTCTATAGACGTTTTTAAATCTTCATATCTTTCTTTGAAATTGCACTTTAATTGAGCAACATAGAAGGTTAAGAAGTTGGAACAGTTTGGTTTATACATTTTTGGGGTACTGCGTTTATGTTCTGTGTTTTATTAAATTTGGTCCAGTATGTTCTTTACAATGTGTTTAGTTTTAAATAAGTTTGATCAGCTGTCATTGACAAAAAAAATCATAGCCAACAACGTTAAACTTGACACAAAAATCACTACATTTGCTTTTTTCCAGTGTGAATAAATTCAGTTAAAAATTGGGCATAAAATATCATTAATTATTGTAATAAATTACCAAGTAACCATTAAACTAATAAAAAAAAATTGTATTTGCTTTTTTTTCTTAAATTCAATCAACTGTAATTTAGAACGTAGGAAGATAACTGCAATTTACTTTTACCACTTAATTTATTATGAAATGCCAGTTAAAAATGAAGTCATTATTTGAGTTCCCAAACATTAAAGCAACTTAACTATAACCTTAAGGATTCAAAGAAGGCAGAAAGAAATTTAGAATATGTATTATTTTATAGTTTCCATATGGAATAATGAATGTCATCTGTGACTGAAATGTTAAGTGATTAAAATATCTGATAAAATTTTTTGCTGTTTCTAGACTTTTAAAACACCTGGTAATATTATACTCATAATCAGTCTTTACTAAAAGTCTTAAAAGTTATTTTCTGTATTTACTATTAGTTTCAGGTAAATGTTTCTTACCGAGATCAAGATAGAAAGAGTCAAAATGATATTTTTTGACCAATTCTACTAACTGTGATTGTATCCATGGAGCACTTTGGTTGTTTGTTACATCCAACATACCTGCACTAGCAACTGACTTGTAACTAGTTAAAGCAGGTATCCTTCTACCTTTATCTCTACCACGTTCTGTAACCTGTAATTACCCAATATCATAATTAATAATAATTCTGTTTTGGAAACAATTTTAGATGTTTTTTTTGTTTAGTTCATCAATATGAACATCAATAAAAATCAACATTTTTTTTTTTTAAATACTGAAATGTGATGTTATTTTACTTTTTTCACCATTTTTCTTCCAAAATTACAGTATAATACTACAGCTGTAACAATAATGCATAATATTCTCTTACTTTTTAAAGAAATAAAAATATAGTTAAATAATAATAAATCCATCTACCAAAAGACTTATGGATATAACAATGTGAGGTAGAAAAATATTAGAGTGATTTCCATTATAAACGGAGAATATATTTAAAATGTTGGATCAAATATTAAGTCTGTAAATGGTGTAGTCGGATTAAATACATATTTTTTTCATTTCAGCATCATTACCAAGAATCTTCTTCAAGGAAATCTTTTTCAAAGATTTAAGCAGGAAATATTGCTTCCCTCCACTGCATGCCTCTCTGTTTTTTTTTGTTACAGATTTTAGTTCGTTTAGAGCAATTAAGAAAAAAGTATTAGAGGAAAAAAATCATTGACTTAATTTACACATAGCAAAAATCAATAAAATAATATCTTCAACAAGAAGGTATTAAGATTTTTTTTGTTAATATTATATTTTTGTAGATGAGAGATTTTGACCAATAAAACAGTTAGTGATGCCTGAAGATTAAAAATACATTAATCTTGATGTCTTAAATCAAAAAATAGTTTTCTGAGAGATGTTTCTTTATAAAGAAAATTATTATTGGCTAAATCTTTTAATTCTTTACTGACTATTGATTTTAACTTATATTTTATCTAACTTTACACATGATAAAAATAATGATTTACTTGCCAGCAACCCTTCTTTAACAGCAGAGGCAAAATTACTAGACTCAGTGCAAATATATGGTTGTATTGATAAAGCAATCCGGAAACCTCTTCTATGAATTACATCAATTGTTTTAGCCATTGTTGGAAAACGTTCTTCATCCACTGTAAAATCACCTACTTCTGACTGCCAGAACTCATTCAAAAGTACATGACCTAATCATATAGGAAAAAAATAATCCAAAAATTTTGTAAAATTTGTAATAATGTAAATCTACAAGTAAGTGTGATGTGAAAGATTTGACAAAATAAATAACTTGCATACTGTTGGGTACTATTAGTAGGCAACTTTTATCATCCTTCTATATTTTGGTTTGAGTGTGTTATTTCAAAACTGTTCAGTTTTTAATGTATACCTCATACAAACATTTTTAATTAAAATAAAAATAAATATAATAATTTACTTAATTACGCTTTCTAAGCGTTGTTCTAACAGACATATTTCAGTTTTTTCTACTATTTTATGAACAACATTTATTTCTGGAATATTTCCAAGGAATATATGATTATCACAATTTTGGAATTATAATTAATTACCATGAATATTAAACATAAACTAAAGCATCTGTGTAATATTTAAAATAAATAATTAATTTGTTGTTGTAAAGCTAAACAGCATTAAAGTTTTCAGAAAACTTAAAAAGCTTTAACTTGCTGAAATGACGGAAATTAAAATTACTCTGAAATTATAATAAATTTAATAATTAAATGTTTTATGAATTTTAAGATGAAATGATTTTTATGATTAATTTGCCCAACAATCAGAATTCTTTTTCTATCTGAAGTTAGGGATTTGAAACCTAAATATAAAGATTAGATGGGTACAAGTGGAGTAACCGATCTTGATGCTTGTTAGTACAGCAGTAACAGCAACCCTTCAAATCATTTTAATATCCTTTTAGCATAACATTGTTTCATTATCTAACAGCTTCATAAAATGTATTGTGGTGTTGGTATTGGATCGCAGAACAAAATTTTTTGAAATTACCTCAATTTATAGCTAATATTTTAAACATTATTACATTTTAAAATTTAATTTGATTTAATACATTATATATATATATACATCCAAAAAATAATAATTCGACCATCAAAACAAAGTAACAGAAAAATCTATATATTCTATAAAAATCTTTATCATCTGTATTTACATGACAGCAACTTTGCTTCTGCACCTGAGAACTAAACTGGATGTTTTCAATTTGGATAACAAAGGCACTGTACTAGCCATCATAGTCTAAGCTTCAAGATAACTCTCATGGAAGGTCTTATGACTTACAGGTGGGCCTTCTCTTTACAAGTTGGTGACCCTGAGTGTCCGAACAAGTAGATTCTGGGCCTAGATAGGGTTCTCAGGTATCTGGTGACCACAGCTTCTTTTTCAACTTGATAGCTTTTTAAAGCTGTTGTTATGTTTGTAGTCACAAAGAAGGACTGGTGCACACTAGTAGATGTGTTAGTAGCATGTCTAATATGAATTCTTTGCTCCATTAATGCACAATAAGGTCTCAATGGTGTGTTGGTTACTGATCCGCAACTGGAACAATAAAATGACAGATTCCTTCTGAGGATGAAAAGCTGCATCCAATCTCATTAAATTGGTGAACAGCTACTTAGAATGAAATGTTGCTTCTGACTGTCAAGGGTCCACCCCTGCAGAATGTAGTATGAAATGTGAAACATGACTGGAAATTAATACTTCCTTTACTGCTTCTATTAGCAAATAATAAAGATAGAACTCATATGAGACTATTCAGTGTGCAGTTGTATAACTGGACTATTTTCCATAATTGCAAACTAAGACTGTTCAGTAACCATAATTCAATTGATAGAACTGATGCTGAGGTCTTGAATTTCCTAAAGTAAATGTAAAATTTATTTAAAGTAAATATAAAATTTCCTAAAGTGTATTGTGGTACTGTCTTGTGGAAAACATCAATACAAGTTAAGCAATCTTATGCAAGAATAGTACTAATAATGCTGATCATTTATTAGGAAGTAGAAAATTCCATCTCAACACCAATCCCAGAAAATTTGGTTCCCACAGAATGAATTATTGGGAAACGATAAGGTCAGATTCTGATTAAGGTTTGCTGGGATGAATTGGATCTATGAAAAGAAGAGAACTAATCTTGGTTATATTTGATCATGTGATCATCTTACTGATGTAAAATTTTCTTGTATTTAAACTATTCTGTTTAGAATTAAATTTCCTACAAGTTTTATTAAAAAATTCTAATTGTTTATTGACAATTTAACAAAGTTATAAATGTCAAACATAAAAAAATATATTTTTTGACTTGGTTTTCTGTGTTTTTGCCAGTTCTCTAAAAAGCTACAGAAGTTACAGTATTTGGATTCATCTTATTCAATTTGTCAGATTGAATTTCATATGAAACCATCAAAGTAATTTACTTTTTTCACTACAAAGAATTTCTGTATGGCATCATTTCACTGGAGGAGATAAAATGTGGGCACAAATTTTTCGCCTGCCATAATTTGTAAATGAAGCGTTTATGGATCATGTTTTTGTGTACTTTTTTCTTTATTTTTACATTTAGAATGAGCTGGCAAAGTATCTGCATAACATAATAAATTACTTTGTATCAGCCTATTATCTGCCTCCCTATTATTTATAAAATATCTATCCTACATGTCAAGCTCCATGAATATCTAAAAAGATACCAGGTGTTAGCAGAATGATAGCAGATGGTTTTTATAAAAAAAAGGATGTTGCTAGGGTAGTAGGAATTGTAAGAGCAGTTGATTACTTTATTTTGGCTTTGCTGATGTGATGATTTGTATAGTTTCTTGGAAGAAAACCTGACACAACTGCTAATTACGTGTTCAATAGATTCACTGGTTTTGCCTCATAGATAGCACAAGACTGAAGCAATCATAGGATCTTTTATTGCATGCTTCATGTAATGAAGGATGGTGACAACCCTACCCTGTATGGTAAATACAAAACCCTCAATCTCAGGAAATAGCCCTAAATCCTCTAGGTATAGAAAAACGTATCATAAACCATTGCCCATTAAACATGCAATAGATCTATAATGGAGCACTTTTAATTTCCATCCATCCATCTTTTCATTAACTATTGAGGTCTTACCAAAGGGTTGAAATAATCCTTGTTTATCTGTAGTGGAGTTAAGTGAATATCACCTCCTACTACCTACCTATGATGTAAGCTAAGGATGCTTCTCTCTAAAGAAATCCCAGAGGTTCTTAAGCTGTTTTGTATGTAGCTGAAGGAAATTAATGAGCTCTCTTCCTCCTCTGGATAAATAGAACAACTGAGCTCCTTGGCTGGTCCACGAGGAACTTTGTAAACATCATGCGTATGAAATGATTTAGCCTCTTAGATTTTTGTCCCCTTTAAAATACCAAAAATTTACAGTAGAACTGTAAAACTGTCAAAACAAGTAGAACTGCAAATTTGTTTGTTGCCTTTACTTTATTAGGGCCACCACTCAACTGCGAACTAAAGACAATCTCAATTCGATTTTTGAAGGCAGATGTTAATAATCTTTCTTGCATAGGATAGGTGTAACAAGGATGGGGCAGGGTGCTGTGCTAGGGATTGCTATGCTGTACCTTGCTAAGGATGCTGTGCAATTAAAAAGGAAATACAGCTGGTTGGCAGATTATGTTCATTGGCTGGCGTACTCCAAGAAATTAAAGGGTGCATTGTGAATTTACTAAGTGTCGGTTCCACCAACTAATGTACGTAGTGTTTTGGGTTCTTTCATAGTGAGACCCCTTTCTTGCTATAAAAACATACACCAATTTGCAATATCTCACATGTCATCACAGATAGCACAAATTGGCAGCAACAGCAGCAAAATGTTTTGTTGAAAATATACCTGTTTATGTACAGCTGATTTTTGCCCACCAACAAGAAAAAAAAAGCCAACAAGAAAATTGTTGTATCAATAATTTAGACTGTGATACTATGTGGTATACATGATCTATCTTTGAGGGTAAAGAAAATAATAAAAGTATTTGAAGACTTGATCAAAGTCAAAATTGATGTTGGTGACTATATTGTAAAAGAGCTTATAGAAAAGAGCGCAAAAAATGCCACTTACTTGTCACCATGGATTCAAAATGAAATAATTGGCCTACTTGGTGACGTCATTAGAGATGATATCATGACTGATGTGAAGAAAGCATGTCTTTACATTATCATGGCAGATGAGAGCAGTGACATATCAGGAAACATGCAACTTTCTATTGGGGTTAGGAATTTCTAGCTTTTGTAGAGTTAGGCAATTACTTTTATACGGATTTTACCACTAGATCGTGGATATGGGTGTTCTTTGGTGGTCGGGTTTCAATTAACCATACATCTCAGGAATGGTCGACCTGGGAGTGTACAAGACTATACTTCATATACATGTTATCCTCATTCATCCTCTGAAGTAATACTTTATGGTGGTTCTGGAGGCTAAACAGAAAAAGTAGAGAGAGATTTTGCAGAATTGACTGACATGGATGCAAAATCTGTAGCATCTCCAATTAACAACTTTGTAGAAAAAGTGGACCTTGATCCAGAAAAGTGTATCAGATAGGCATACCATAGCTGTTGCAATATGGCAGGAAAGGATAGTCGAGAAAATTATTAGAGAAAAACATACGAGGCTGTTATATTTTCACTATGGTAGTCACAAACTGAACAGTTTAAGTTGTAAACAACGTAAACACAATAGCAGTGATATGAAATATAGTCTCCACAATAAAAGAAATAATAAGATTCTTCTGAGAATCGGCCCTTAGTCAGAAATGCATAACCAATAATATACCAATGCTCTGTGAAACCTGCTGGTCTCAAAAATATAAAAGTATTGCCACATTCAAGAAACATTATGTACAAATAGTTATGATGCTTGAAAAACTACCAACAGATGGTAACAATGGAAGAGCTGCTTTTTAAATGTATTGTGCTACTAGAAAATCAGAATTTACTGTTAGCGTTTGTCTCATAGCAAAATATTCTGCACTTCTCAACTGATAGTAAATACTTTTCTGTCAACAAGTGTGGACTTACTTCATTATGCAAATCACATTAAAAAAAATCACAGACATAATGAGAAAATATTGTGGAAGTGTGGTTGTTCAAAGTATAGGTGTTACAACAGAGGCTGAAACAATCCCCAAGCATCCTGGAACAGATTTCAGTATGCTGCAAGTCTTAAATCAGCAGAAATATTGTGTGAATCCACTAGCACAGACTCCTAGCGAGTTTTGGAGACCACTAATTATTCAGTACATAGATTCATTAACAATTTCTCTGAACAGCGTTTTTCTGAGGATAACTTGCTGGCATTCTCATGTAATGTATACTTTGCACTATAATGTAATACTTGACATGACATTTAAGGATTTTTTTTAAAAAACTACAATTTTTTGTTGTTACTACAAATTGAATGATTCCCTCAGTGAAGCTGAACTTTGGTACAACCAATGGAAAGGAAAAAATGTGATGAGGAAATGATGGAGCTAGAACTAGCTGCACTAGTTAAAGAAACTCAATTGTTCTACCTATCCATAAAATGGGTACTCCTTATCTCACTTGGAGCAGCCCTGCATAGTGTACAAGAAACGAAAGATCCTTCAGCACCTTACTCAGGGTTAAAACTTGATTACGGTCAACAATTACAGAAATTTGGCTTGTCAGTCTTTGTATGATGAGAGTGATGAGAAAAAGGGGGTCTGGAATCTAAAAATAAATTTGAGAAAAAAATTTTGCGAAGATTTAGCCAGAACTCTCATAGGCTAGTGCTGAAATAAGATTTAGTTTGGTTTGATTAGAATTGCAACTAATTGCTTTTAGCATTTACAAATGTTAAAATGACCTTAGTTAACAAAAATTATTTTCTTATTTTTGCTTCCTCCTGGAGTAAATCCTGGCTATGTCTATGTTGCATAGTCATGTTTTTTAAAGTAATATTCTACTTTCTATGTTTATATTAGAAAATAAATCATTATCTAATCTCTTACTTACGGAAAATGTAAAAATATGGTACCAGTAATTTTTTTTTGATCACTTTTTGTAATTATGCAGGCCAGATATTGACTGAAAATGAAAAACCTTGTCCTTTTCATTCATTGTGGTTTTGTTAGACATTCTGTATGCAGAGAACTCTTTAATCTTTTAACGAGATTTGCAATGGACATTTTGTGAACTCCACTGACTACTAGTATAGTTTTTCTTGCAAAATAAATATGTCTTTAATTTTCAAAGCATTTCCTAATAATAGTAAGTCATAAAGATGTGAAGATGGAAAAAAGCAAAATAAGCTGTTCTCATAATATCCAATATAATATAATTTTTTAATCTGTTTGGTATATATAACAGGAAATTACTTTTCCTATTCTAGATGAATTTAAAAAAGGTCATTTTGTACTAAATCAATTTCTACTGCCTTATCTGCTATGTTCATCTTCAATTAAAATGTTGTTTCTATTAGTGAGACAACATCCATATGTCATTCTATAGTGTTTAATTAGTTATTTTTACTAATTAGCTTCTCTAAATTGTATTTATTTTTATATTTGATTTTCATCATCTTTTTTATTATTAGTTTCACTAATCTGCATATTTAATGATTTTTTTTTTCAGTAATATTCATTGTTAAGCATATAATAAAAGAAAAAAAACTACTGATACTTTAAATAAAAAAGAACTCGCCACAGCAATTATCAGTTCTGATTCAATATCATTTATTTTCAATTTCCTATACCTCGTTTCCATTATGCAATGAAATGACACTAATGGATTATGTACTTTGTCACAATGAATAACATTTTAAAATTTCCTAAATGTATGAAGAAAAAAAATCATCTACTGAAATGATCCACAAATATGGTAAAAAATAGTAATACAAATGGCAACTTTATTCTACTTTTACAACCCTTATTAACCTCATCAGCTGGTCAGATTATGATTGTTGTTTGGAGTGGTTAAATAATCTCTATTAAGTTTACTGTTAGTGAAAAAATCTTGAGAAGTAGATTCACCTTATCAATGACCAAGTCATTATTCATTATTATGCAAAGAATGTAAACGTTTGTCTCAGAATTCTATTTACTTCTAAGTCAAACTTTCACATATTTTACTTAAAGTGGTACACAGCAATATTCAGAAACTAAGGAAGAATAATAATGAAAGAAATATTGTAAAAATAACAAACCAAACCTTGTCTGAGAAACCCAAGAGCAATTACATCTTCAGTGTAGTTAATAACTGCTTGTTCAGATAGTAGTGATCTAGACAATGGTGCAATCTGCCAAACAGGCTCAGTTAATAATGTGTGAACAACTTCAATGTCTGATTTTTTTAAGCCATCCCATAAACTCTTTTCTGATAATGATGAATGCAACTGTTTCATATTAGAGGAAGTACATACTGAATAATTTAAAACTGGTGGTGATTCATCAGATGAAATGTATGCAAAATCATCATATCTTGCCTGAAATATAATACAATTATGTAAAAGAAAAAATTTACAGCGAGTAAATAAAGTAAATTAAATTTTTTTAAGAAAGAAGAAAAGTTAAATTAAATATAAACTAAGAGTGTCAGATAGATGATCAACGAATATAAGTGGTAATCCTTTTAGTTGGCTCTTCCAACATAACAAAACAGAGTAGGAGTAAAGGGCTTTCATTGCTAGATCTGACTCTCCATATTAAACACAGTTGGATGCAACTTGATTTTTGTGAGTTACTCATACTATGTCTGGGTGTAAATGTTATATGATTCTCAAGTGGAAATCAAATTTTATTGTTCTTTATTTTTTTATTATAGCAATTTTAACTGAAAGGCAGTAATAACTAATCAAGTGATTTATCTCTCACACTTTCATGATTCAATTTTAAATTAATTATTTAGAAAAAACACACAGTACATTCATTTTATTAATGTTTAAAGAATAAACAATATTATGCATTTTTTCATATCTAAATTAATTTAGATCTTATGCAGCTTGCTGAGACAATTCATAAACAAAATTTTTAATGTATTTTTTAATATTTTTTTTTTAAGTTATGTGATAGTTTATAAATTGAGATTTAATTATCAATTTGTTTATGAATCCAATTAATAATTATTCAGCCAAATACTGTTAAAGGATGCAGTTAGATGATATGCATAATTAGAGATGAGAATAATATACTGCAAAGGTTAGTATTCAGCATAAAGTATTTGTATTAATTGCTATTATGTAAATTCCTTTCAAAATCTGTTAAGAACTGATAAACCTTTCATCTTTTATTTATTTATTAGTATTAAATTTCTTTTTACTTAAATAATAAATACTGCATCCAGAACATACATCTATTGATAAGTAATGAATAAATTTATTATCTTTGAATTTGTCCGTAATATTCTTGTGAGATAGGGAATCTCTTTTGGTACAACAGATTGTGATTTTGATTAACTAGTCAAATATCTTTTCCACATAAAGAGTAAATTAATTTATTATTTTCCATTTATTTTCCAGTGTTTCTCATGACTATGACGTACATAAAGTAACTAACATACAAGTGACAATATTTACAGTTATTTAATATAAATATTTAGTGTTTCAATATTTCAGTTATTTTCTCACTAAGTGGGTCACTTGTAGGCACAATATAACATTTAAGCATTTCAATGAGTTTAGAATGCTATATATTCGCCTTCAACAGCGTGCCATAGAGAATCATCATAGACGCACTGTGGGACAGAGATGTAAGTGATTACCTTATGGCCGCAATGAATAACTATCTGCACAAAGGGTTCTGGCAATGGATACGCAGGAGAGCCCTATTGAATTCAAAATGTTCGGTGGAGTACTGCAGGGCTCAGTACTAGGACCTTTACAATGGAATGTTGCATATGATGGTCTGCTGCGCATAGACTTCCCAGAAAATGTGAAGCTAGTCACATACACGGATGACCTAGCTCTGCTGGTCTCTGGCCATTCAGAGAAACAAACCGAGCAGGCTGCGAATGATGCAGTGGAACTAGTGAGTGGCTGGCTGAGACAACGAAGAATCCAGCTGGTGCCACAAAAAACATCCGTGATGCCAATAGTAGGAAGAAGACGACTTTGCCAGATGAGAATCCGGGTCGACAACCACACAGTGGAGGAGACCAGGTGTGCCAAATACCTGGGGTTGTGGATCGATCGATCCGGAAAGTTCGCCACTCATATCCAGCGGGTATCTGAGCAGGCGGAGAAAGTAATTCGAGACTTAGGAAGAATCTTGTCAACGAAGGAGGGGCCGAGGGCTAGTAGAAGGAGGCTGCTGCTCTCTGTTGCTTCTTCTATTGTTCTTTATGCGGCACCGATATGGGCGGACACGCTGGAGATTCAGAGGAATAACAACAGATTCAAAGCCCTCCAGTGACGGACCAACTACAAAGTAACATCAGCATACTGGACCGTATCTTTCTTTCTTTATCTGTTCAGCCTCTGGAACTACCGTAAGGTATTACTTCAGATGATGAATGAGGATGATGAATGAGGATGATGTGTATGAATGTGAATGAAGTGTAGTCTTGTACAATCTCAGGTTGACCACTCCTG
>JAAAKQ030066578.1:0-58718 GCA_010016005.3 Zanna intricata | reverse complement strand
TGCCAAAACTGCAAAAACGAAAACAATAATTAGATAACCTATTTTGGTTTTGTATAATTTTAATTTATAATAAGATTTGAAAGTTTTATGAAATACTTTAGAAATACTGTTTTTTTTTTCTTTTGTTCATTCAATTATTAATAACTTTTACTAATGTTTTATACTATGCAAACTATATATTACTCATTTTTCAATGAATATATTTTTTCATAATTTTTGTGATTATTTAGTGTAAAAGTAATTCATGTAAAATGTTTGTGGAAGTAATTTTAACTTTTTATTTTATTTTTGTCCACAAAAAAATTGTTATTACATGTATTATAAAGAATAAAGTATATTATTTTAATTTGCACTGTAATAATGATTAGTACAATTATTTTTTGTAATATAATAATAAGGAAACTTAAAAACTAATTATTACAGATTAAAATTTTGACTGATTTACAAAATTAAAGAAAAATTATTGCCTTGGGTCATATTGACCCTAACAGTACATGTGTATAGCAAATGGGAACAGAACAGCAGGGTTAATGAAAAACCTTCTAATCAGGCCTTTTTTCTATGCTGAAAATACTTAATATGAAAATGTTTATCTTGATGTGTTCAATGACTATTGCTTTCTTTAACTTGAAAATGTACATTAGTTCATTATCATTAGCTCAGTAATGAACACTGAATGTTTTTCAACAAGATGGTCCACCAGAAAAAAGCAAAAAAAAATTGTTTCTCTGTAAAAGTAGTATTTTAGTTGCATTGGTATAAGACTGCATTTGTTTAGTATTCTATTAAACCATTATTCTATTAAGTTTTCTATGTTTCCCTTTAAAAATAGCTTTGTCCCACTGACTTTTATTTAAAATAATGATTTAAATTTAATTATTCAGTTAACACCTTTCTAAATCAGAGGCAAGCTGATGTTTCAGGAGTAGATGAAACAGCTTTTACCTTCCATTTCCATAGTAGACCTGGGACGTTAATCTTGCCATTTCAAGTATAAAATAGTTATAATATTTTCAGGTGACTTGTTTGTTGTGTTCAAATTGCCTTCTACCACTGATACCAACATATATTATGTAGGGATTTAATTTTACAATTTATTTTTTTAATAGTTCCACTGTAGCCTAGAGAAGCACTAATTTTTTTTTTAATAGAACCCAAATATGAATAAGGATTTTTAAAAGAAATCAGAAAATTACTTTCATTAGTAATGATATAATAATACAACAATTTAAAGATTTTGAATAAATATTATGTAATCAAAGGTACATTAAGATAAGACTCATTATCTCAACCTTTGTGATTCAAAAAGAACTAAAGGTTTCATCTTTCTGTAATTTTACTCCAAGTCAAACCATTTAAATATCTCTCCAGTTAATGAATATAAAATACAAATATGTATCAATTAATGAATTTAAATTAAATTTTTTATTTAAATGAATCACTGCAAAATGCAGTTGAATTGTTATTTCTTTTGTCATCAATAAAATGTGATTTATAGTTCACTTACTATGCTTCCTGCTGCAATGAAGAAATTCACATTGCCTACATTTAAATTTTTACTGGTTAAATTTAGATTCTTTTCTATTATTTTCCAAATATTACTTAACTTGTAACACCTAATTTTTAATGCAGAAAACTAATTTGCTTCTAGTATTTGCAGATGAAGAATGAAAAGTTAAAAACTTTAGCAAAATTTTGTCTAACATTTCAAAAAGGCAGTAAAGAATTTTGTTGCTAAATCATTTGTCTGTTGTGTTATCACATGGCGCAGTAAATATTACTGTTTTCAAGCATTGGTACTTAAAAATAATTTGATCATTGTTAATCTTCCTTTTCATATCTTACTGGTTCATATCTCTAGCCAACTGAGAATTAAAAATAACTTTTACTACCTTCTCTTTCATACTCATTTTAATTGGCATATTTTTCAAGTGCTCAGTTGTACCTAATGTCTTATGCAGACTCAAAATTAATAATGAGAGAAATAAAAAAAAATGTAATAAATGTTAATAAAATAAACTTTTTCAGTAAAATAATAATGTTATAATTGCTTTAATTTAATGATTTCTAGGTGGGCCAAGCACTAAATGGACTGGATTCTTAGGTAAGAGGTATTATTTATTTATATTAATCAATACTCTAGCTAAAAACACAGCCAAAAGCATAGACCCATTTATTATCAATTATTAGGTATAAGATTCATTTTAGACACAGTTACACCCTATTCATATAAAAATGAATAAATAATAAATTAATTTAAAAACAACGTAACATTAAAGTTTAATGCTGTACCTTCGAATATTGTGCTATTTGGTGTATGTTTTTATCATCACCTGATAATTTATAAGACACTCTGATTTACAACAATTAAACCAATTTAGATTTCAAAGATGTTAATTGGAAAATTCAAATCTTTGGATTAAATATCAGTACATATTTCAAATTAATATTATTATATTCCATACTTAGACTACGTTCAAAAAAAAAAAAAAACTGTGTAAAATATTATGTCCTCCATAATACATTTTGAGTTATCAGTATGGGGTCTTCTATTGTAAATCTAAATTTACTCTGTCTATGATGACTTATCTGGTACCATTATTTTAATATCTACTTATTTATCATAAATCAATCCAAGTTTATTACCTAGTTAGCAGCAAATACTATACTTGTCTCTATCAATTCATACTTACTATTATAGAAATTTTTAAATGAATCTATCCTCTCATATTGTGTTTATTGTTTTTGATAGTCATCTTAACATATTTTTCAGAACAGAAATAATTATTTCGTAGTTATCATATCTGATAACACAATAACAAAGTTTCCTACCGAATGAACTTGTTAGTATCAAACACCAACTTTTACCTCTAATAAAGATGGTGGGATTTTTCCGAATAAAAACTTGTCTATTACAAAAAAATCTTCATTCTGCATATTTTACTTTCATTGGTAGACATTTTTCTACTGCTGAAAAATAGATTGGATTTCTCTCTGCAGTACATTACTAAAAAAAATTGTGTTAAACTAAATACAAATTTCAACAGGTATTATTTTAAAAATTAATTTTGATAGCTCTAGTTTTTTGCAATTATTATGAACCAAGATGTAATTGTTCAATTAAATTGCACATTTTATTCAATAAAATAAAAATGAACAACATAGCAACAACTTGGTGGAAAAAGAGGTTGAAACTGTCAGAAATCTCCAGTGATAGAAAGAGAAGGTAAATATGCATTTAACATCATATTACAAAAACATTTTTATTTGAATATTATTAGTCCACTTTATGATTATAAAAAAATTGACTATTGAACTAATTCTTTATGGTATCATATGTATACAAGACTTGACTGCTTGGTTACAGTAGCAATTTCAGTTATATAGTATCAATTCACCACTTTGTTTTTTATTTCAGTTGAAGATGTTATTTTTTTTATAAAGTGAGATGTGATTTTTAATTCATTTATTCCTAACTTAAGAATGTCTTCCTTTAAGAATGGTATGGAAAAAGAATTGCAAGTTAAGATATTATAAAGGATTTTATTTAGTATCATGATTTTATTGTTATTCAAGATTTGCTTGACAAACTGATCAGCGCATAAATAAATATATCAATGTTGATATAATGGTATCAATATATAATAATAATGTTGATAATGATATCAATATATCAATGGTGATACTAAACCACTGCCTGAATTTTAATAACTATCATTATCTTCAGTCTTATAATTTATTGAAAAGTAAGGATTTTTTGAGTCTGGAGAATATGGCATCTTCCACTAAATTACCTATTTTTTTTTCATTTTGGATTAATAATTTCTCATTCTAGGGATTTACTTTTTTGTTGGAATTAATCATTAATTTTATCACTAAGTTTTTTTTTTGTTTAGGTAGATTTCCTGTAGATACTGTCCATGGATTTTACAAAATGCCATTTAATGTAAAGGAGGCTTTGAAAAGTAATCCACAGTATTTTAATACTGAAGTATCTCATCCAGAATTTGATTTAAAGATATTCTGTTTTCATAATGATCCACGTGTTTGTCCTTTGTTTGATAAGAATAATAATGTTGCTGGTCTGAGGATATCTGTAAGTGATTTGTAAAATTTTAAATCATTGTTTTACTTTTAAAGTTAAGTTTATATAGCAAAAATTTTAAATAAATATGTGTTCAAAAACATTTTGTTTTTGATATAAGTCAGTGAAAAATTTAGCCATCGGTTTTATTTCAGAAGTAAAATAATCCTACATTGAAATCAAAAATTCTTGGGCAAATTACAGGACAAAACAATTAATGCATTTTTGTTATACTTGGACCCTGAAAAATATTTTCAGGATTTTATTTTCTGAAAAATGTTGGAGAATGGTATCAACAAAAGTTGGAGAAAAAACTGTTGTAAAGCTCAAAATATTGGGAATTGAAAACATACTTGTTTGTTTGTCGTAAATTAATTTTGTTAAATTGTCAATAAATAGATACAATTTCACAGAGAATTTAATTCTAATAAGATTTATATAAATAAAGTCAATAAAAAGATTACAGCTTTAAGAGATTAAAAATGTTTCTAAAAGGTATTCAAAACCAAATATAACATCAATACCAATTTTTAACCAAGAAAGATTATAATTAATTCACTTAATGGTTCATTAAAGGTATAATTAAAATGGTCACCTTGATTGTTACCATAATTTAAAACACATCTCACATATAGTTATCTTGATGACACTAGATAAAATGAGATGAAATGGGGTCATACTGAAGTGTATAAGGCTTCATAAAAGGAGCAAACTTGATGGTTTCCTACATTTTTGACCTGAATAACCAAATAAAACAGATACCAGAATTGTTTCTCCACAGTATTCACAATATCAAATATAAAACCCCAGAGATGAAAAACTCAACTTTTTTAGGTTTTAAATTCAACTACTTTGTTAAATGACTTATAAATGCGTAAATTTTATCATCAAAACTAGTAGCAAATTTAATTCTGAGAAAATTGATGTAATAATGTCTATAAAAAACCAAAATAAATCAACTTTTATTATTAAAAAAAAAAAACCTTCAAGAAAACTTAACAGAAAAATGTTATGAATCTGAAACGTTGATAAAAGCTGTTTTTAATACTATAAATTTCTATTTTTGAAAAACTAAGTTTGCAACACAACTGTATGTTTATTTTGAATACTAATCATTGTTTTTATAAAAATATGATTATGTGTTAATAATAAATATTGTATGGTTTAGTTGGTGAAATAACTTTTATATATATATATAAGCAATTTAACAACCTAGCACAATAACAGAAAACCTAATACCAATAATCAACTTTTGTGGGATCCCACATCAACAGTCGGTACATAATTCTGTAATTATATCAACAATAACAAAACCAAAAAAAGAAATATCCACAAAATTTTTAATAGCACAAACACTTCTATACTGACATGAATATTCCTATAAAATGACTATTAGTAATAGTTACATTAGGGTTTTTTAGGTTCTTCTATTACCGGCCGGCCTCCATGGTGTGAGTGGTAACGTCTTGGCCTTTCATCCGGAGGTCCCGGGTCCAAATCCCGGTCAGGCATGGCATTTTTCATATACACTACAATTCATTCATCTCATCTTCTGAAGACATATCTTAACGGTGGTTCCGGAGGTTAAAAAAAATTTAAGGTTCTTCTTTTACTGTGGTTATGTTATTTTTTAAGTTTAATTAGCACAGTAGTTAATATGTCTATGAATTATTTAAATTTTCATAAAGTTTTATATAAATAAAAATATTTGTTAAAAAGTTAACTAATATATAAATTGCAATTCACAAACTGACAATTTTTCATATCTATAATAGGTCTCTAAAATGATTTTTATTAGACCTAAACTAAATTAGAGAATGGAAATGAAATTTATTTTATTGTTTTTTGCTTATCCTCATTATGATGAACTAGGTTAACTGAGTTGGTATGTACAACTAGCTGTTGTTCTCAGAGAGTTGATTTACAACTACACCACCTTCACAAAGATTTTCTTAAAATTGATAAATCACTGTAATTATTAAATAAAATAAGAGACATCAAAGAATAAATTCTATGTTAGAATTATGTATCTGGAGATTTTTAAGGATATAAAACTTAGTACAATCAGTTTGAAACCATCATGGAGATTGGTGGCATAAGATGTGTCTCTTTAATGATTTATTATTTTTAAAAAGATGTTCAGAAAATAAAACTAATTTTTTTTTATTAGTTTCAGTAAGATCATTTCTTTTTTTGTAATCTTTAATGCTGTTAAACTTAATGCGTAGAAAAAATTACCATCCATTCAGATGAATAAAAGTATATCAAAATGGTTAAAGTTGATTTCTGTAATATAAATTAAGCAATAACAATCATAGAAAGTTAATTGTTAAGAAGCATTTTGTTATCTTCAGTGATTTCTTTGTCTCTTGTAACTGAATTATGTTTTAGCATTTAAAAAATGAAGTAGCTGAAGATGATAATCTATTACTATTTCCATACAAATATGATGAAATTCCAGTTTTTACGTCTATGAATTTTCTTGGGAAAGATGTATGGTATGCAGAATTCTTGTTTACAGATCCAGGTATATATATATATATATATATATATTCTTTTTTTTATGCAGAATTTATTTTTATTAACTTCTTTTTTATTTGTAAAGATTGTTAATTGATAGAGAGAGTACAGATAGTAGAAAGTTTTATAAAGAATTTTATTTTTTGTAAGTACATTTTATACCCCAAGCCTTATAACTTTTGTTTTTTCAACATAGATTTAACACCTCTCCCTAGCAGTGGTTCACTCTTCTAATTTGCTTCACTAACTTTTAATAAAAATTATAATAAAAACTGACTTAATGTAAAATATTTTTTCCTTCAGAAAAGTTAAAATTATGACCAGTTTTAAAAGTAAATATAGTTTCAATTTTATTTTAACTTTAGGTATAAAATACAAAATATTTATTTTAAGCCAAATATTTTATTTTACAATATATAAATATTTTCTTTTTTTACTTTTAATTTTGAATGTAATATTACTTATATCTACAACCATAAGTAATATTTTTTTTAATATTAAAAGTAGTAAGTAGTTCTTTGTTTCAGACTTATCTATCCTTAAACTTGTACAACTTTGTAGTTGGCATAATTTGTTTTATGAGTTATATATATTAATTATATTTAGTTATACATATTAATTATATATTTTTAGAATATGAGCGAAAAATATATAAGATTTTATTGTCTGTTCATTTAGTATAAAGTTGTATGCTTGTGTATCTCATATGTTCAAGCATATTATGTTAATACATAATCCATCTTTAGGTTTGTGCATGCTTAATAGTGTTTGAGTATAATTTAAAATATAGCGGAATAATATGAATCTAAAAAAGAGTAATTTCAGTAAAATAATAATAAATTACTTATATACATTTTACTTATTTACTACTTTTACACACACACACACACACACACACGCGCGCGCGCGCGCGCGCACGCACAAACATATATATATATATATACAAAAAATATAGCAAGGTTTTCCTTAATACATCCAGAGAAATGCTGGGGCAGTTATCTTTTTATCTATGGAGTATGGAGTGGCCATACTGCATATTAATGATGTGATCTAAACAATTTATTATTATGAACTATTCAGAATAAAATATTAATTTATACATTAATAAATTACTCTGAATTAATTTATTAGTATTAGCCCAAGTCAGTCAATGTAAATTATGTAATGATCCACTCAAGAACTTTTAAAATTTTAATTTTTGGCAAAGAGTTTCTAGTTTTTATTCAGAAATATTAATAAATCTGAGGTGGTTATTATTAATATATTTTTCTTTACAGAAAATTTGTTACCAGGAGGATCAGGCAAAATCAATACACATTTGGTAGCTGATGGACTGTGGGCTAAATTTGGCCGAAAATGGGTTGAAATACCCAAAGATGAATGTGAAATAAGAAAACAGGGCTGGGTGAGACAAGGATTTGTACCATGGATGGGTATTGTTATTTTTTATTGTTTCATTATTTTTTTTACTAAAATGGAAGATCAAAATTTTTTAAATCCTGAAAATATGAGTATTTTTAATTATTTAAATATTAACTCATACTATCCAAATGATTATTATTAAGAATTGAAAATGTAGAAGCTTGTGAATAAGAATCTGGTTTAAAAAGTGTTTTCAGAAAAATAAATTTCCTAAGTTTACAATTAAATTTACACTTTCTAAACAGTAGTGTTAAACTTGATTAAATATCATATTAAATAAAAATTTGCTGAATAATTTTCACCAATGACTGTCTTAATGACAAAATCTATTTCTCATGTAATGTTTGATTAGCTTCATTGTAGAATATCTGTTACTTAAGACAATGTCGTATGTACTTTAGGATTACTATTTATTTGTAATATTAACTTAAAACACCAAAACATAACTAATAATAAATTTACTAAGTACATATTTTAATGTCAAGAACAAAAAAAAATTAAATCTGCAGTCGCGGGACTGGCCGACAGAAGTTATTACCTCTTTTACGAACATAAAATTTGACGTACAAAGATGGCTGCACACACAACTACTATAAATCTTATTTTTTCGCGCGCAACTTATATACAACAAATAGGTAAATATAATATATTTGATTTTATCAAACACACACACACACACACACACACACACACACACAGAAGTAATATATATTGTGCAACGTATAACAAAGATGGTTGAAGTATATATATATTTAAATATGTGCGTGTATGTGATGTCAAAGATAGCTGCACACACGACTACTACTATAATTTTTTTTTTGTGCGCAACTTATACACAACAAATTTCACTATCTACAACAGGGAGTTGCTGTAGTCGATTGGTTTAAGATGTCAGTCAGACGCGTCTTATTATAACTGGGTTCGATTCTTGGAGACACCAAGTTTTTTCCACTTAAAATATTTTTATTTATTTCAACAGAGGCCCGAACATGCAAAATATATAGCTGTGTTAAATCATTCCGTGACGGCAAACTGAACTTTTTTCTCCATGCTCAACATACATCCATACCCGTCCGATACGCGGAAGCGACTCGCAGAGCTGCGGTGCGTTACACCTGGGCTAGTCGCTTCCTGTTTCTTTCGTATCGTAATGCCTGGGCCCACACTTCCGCCCCATATAACAGGACGGAATGCACCGTGGACATCAGCAATCGCCGTCTGCTGGTTTTCGGTCCGCCGATGTTCGCCGTGAGCCGGCTGAGAGCAGTACGGCTCTCCTAGCTTTGTCGGCGGCACTCCGAAGCTGATCATCAAAGCTGAGTTTCCGGTCAATCATCATACCGAGGTACTTTGCGGCCGGCTTGGTCTCGACAACCTCGTCGAGAGACAGGGAGAGGAGGGTGTCGATACGCTTCTTCGTCAGAACCACGATCTCCGCTTTGCTGAGGGCAAGAGACAACCCATGGTCGTCGAGCCAGGCACTGATGCTGTGCATGGCTCGCCTGAGCCTCAATTGGGCGCTCTCCACGTCGCGGTCTGCGACAAGTAGCGCCACATCATCCGCGTACCCAATCAAGACCGATTCTTCAGGCATCTCCTGTCTCAGCAAGCCGTCATAGACGGTGTTCCAAAAATCGAGGCCGAGGATCGACCCCTGCGCCGCCCCTGACGTGATCGCAGTTCTGCGCCAGCCTGCCGCGGTCTCGTATATGAGGCCGCGGTTCCTCAAGTATGCGTCCACCATTCTGAGGAGGTATCGAGGCACGTGGAACGAATGTTCCAAGGCCTGAATCATATCGTTCCATCGTGCAGAGTTGAACGCGTTTTTCACGTCCAACGTAACGAGAAGGACCACACGGCGCGAAAAATGATTGTGGTCCTCCGCTTGCCGCACTGCCTCGACAACCTCCTGGACAGCGTGTAGGGTCGACCGACCCCGCCAGAAACCCTACTGGTTGGGTGACAGGCCACCTGCCTGATTCATCGCCGCAACCAATCTTTTCTTTATTAGCTTCTCCAGTACCTTCCCAGCTGTGTCAAGCATACACAATGAGTGGTAGGAGGACGGCAAATCTGGGTCTCCATTGCCCTTGAGAATCAGCGCAAGGCGTGCAGTCTTCCATCTAACGCTGAAATCCCCAGCCTCTAGACAAGCATATTGTACATGTCTAGAAGCAGACGAGGCATGCAGCGCTCCACCAGCTTGAGCACCTCGCACGGTATGCCGTCGGGGCCAGGGGATTTTCTGGCCTTCAGTGACCGTAGGGCTACCTCCAGTTCCTCTACCGAGAAGAAGGGAAAGTCACCCAAGTCACCGAAGTCCCGCTCGGCACGGTTCGAGTGAGCAGGGAACAACGTCCTAACGATGTGCTCCGCTTTAGCCTCATCTAGCACTGGTGACTGCGAGACCCCCAATCGCCGAGTTACTATCTTGTAACCCAGCTCCCAAGGGTCTGCATCTACGGTCTCTATCAAGTCTCGCCAGCAGCGTGACTTGCTGACGTTGATGGCTTGACGAAGCCGCTTCTTTGCCGCCTTAGATCGGCTGACCTAGCGTTCGCATTCGCGCGATGCCTTGCCCGTTGCGCCGCTCGTCTTAGTCGAAGACACTCCCGGCGCAGCCCCGCAATCTCCGATGTCCACGAAGTACACGGGTCGCTTCCGATGCCTTGGCCCCCCGTGGGGCATAGAGGCGTCGCATTTAGAAGCGATCAGCCGCATAGTCGAAGCAACTACGGCTTCAGCGCCAGAATCCCCCCCACGTCGGTGACGTTTTCACAGGCTAAAATCCCTGTGCAGACCTTCCCTGTGAATTTGCTCTAGTCAATCTTGTTGACGTTATATTTTTTCATCAGCCGTGGGGGCCCCTGGCGCTCCCGTGCATCATCTAGTACACTAAAGTACAGTAAATTTTCACATGGTAGCCAAAGGGATGAACTTAAGACTAAGTAGAAGTAGTAAAGTTTAATTTCATTCATATTACAAGTAGATTAATCAATTAATTTATTCATAGCGTAATTACAAGCTTTTTAATGACTGTCTTGCAAAAATAAAAAGATATAAATCTATTTATTCTAAACTATTTATTTTTTTTTAAGTCTTCTATGTAGGAGGTCATGATAATAATTAGTGATGTGTCGGAAAATACCAAACAGTTTGACTAAGCTGTTGTTTTCAGAAAAAAAAAATGAACTGTTGTTTTCTTTATATGCAAACTGTTTCTGCCCTGTACTAATACTGCAGAGCTAACATATTGAATCAACAGAGTTGTCAGTTCATTCTAACAAACGTTAAATTAATAAAAAGAGAACAAGTGAATGAACTGTTTGTCGTCTTCTGAGAACCAATCATTTGCCCAGTAAAATGTTGTTTTTTCAATATTAAATATCGCTGTAAGCTAACTGCTAAGACTGGGCAGTTTCAAAAATCAAATAAATCTTATTTATGAAAATACTGTAATTTTAGAGTGCAAAAGTTTAGGATCATTAAACTGTCAAATCATGTGATGAAATGATTTATGACATTCGCTGGCATTAGAAATATCCTGCAGCCATCAGTTAATCCATTGAGAAAAAAAATGAAATTGTTATTTAAAAGCGCAAAACAAGCAATTTTGCAAAGTAATGGAAAGATGAGTCATAAACAGTAATAGATTAATAATTCAACCTATTTTTTCCTAACAGTTTGTACAAGCAATGTTCGTTTTTAACAAACAATTACAAAATGAAAACAGTGCTATTTTCATTTGGAGAAGTAACAGAAATGTCCACCTCTAATAATGAGTGAGTGAAATTATCGCAGGAGCTGAAAGTTTGCATAATGATGTTAAAAAATATATAAGTAATATACTTCTTAATTTTGAGAATATATTGTTTTTAGTTCAGTAAAGAAGGTAACAAGAAAGTGTACATTTATTAATTTTATTACTTTGCCAATCAGTTGGTATTTATTATTCTTGAGCAAAGCTGCATGGTTTTCAAGCATTGCGTGTAACTTGTCAATCAATTCAATTTGCATATAACCATTATAGTTTTATCTCAATAAATGACATAATATAAAAAAGATATCAAACTAATCAATGTTGTGAATCAAGATTGATCTTGAAATTATTAAAGCTATCTCTTCCAAAGTATAAGAATATCTTAATGTAATATTATTTACCATCAAAATTGAATGAAAACTTTAATTCCAGAAATTGATCTCTAGCTTTATATATATATTTTTTACATAATTTTTATTAATATATAATTTATATAATCAGTTCAAATTTTTTTAAATCTAATTCTTTCTCATTACGTTAATTTAGGAACTTTTATTTTTTAATTTTATTTTTCATTACTTTTATCCATTTATACAACTAGTGTACAAAAACATTATTGTTTATTAAATTTACATTTAGTTTCATTGTCTAATGCATAAACAAAATTATTTATGCTTAAACTAAATACAAAAATAGTTGTTAATTCAACTTTTCTATTGTCCATTGCTACAATAATTTAATGTTTTCTTGTTTATTAAGTCTTTAAATCTTCAAAAACCATTATATCAATTTACTTTCCCATCTGTTATAGTGTGTAATGAAAGTGAAAGTATTGCTATTGTATCAAAATGAAACATTGAGAAATAAGTATACATTTTTTCAAATTCAGGCAACCATAATATTTCAAGAATAGTAAATTACCAATTAAAAACTTACAACAAACACTTGCAACAAAAACGTACAAAAGATGAGAATTTATATAGTTTTAATAGAAGTCATAATTGTTTAAATTTATATTTCAGGACTTCATTATTCACTTACGAGAAATGAAAATTGTGCCTCATTTGTTCCATATTTACCCTTTTATGAGAAAGGAAAATTAATTGGCTTGTCATTTGCACCTTTTGGGAGATATAAAGCTGTAGAAAGAGACTGGTTTGAGGATCCTCCTGTTCTCATTACTAAAGTAAGATATAAAATATGCATAAAGAAAAAAATATGTTTAATTTATTATTTTTCATATTAATTTTTTTTAACGCAAAATTATGAAAATCTTGATGGCATGGATCAATTAATTTTATAAATTTTCCTGAACTCATGTTTGAGTGAATACTAACATACCATATAAGGTAATTATTGCTATCTTGAGTTGTAAGTGATTATGTAAATTAATCTTTAAAATTTCAAGGTAAATTAATTAAAATACTTTTTTCATCATTCTTATAATTTTTTTTTTTTTTGTATGAGCGAACAACACTAAAATGTTATTTTCGCCCAGCATTCTTATAACAAGCTTTTGTCTGCAGAAGCTTATGACTTTCATTGTATAGAATATTTTATTTTAAAAAACAAGGTTACAGCTTGAAATAGTTAATGACAATAATAATTAATAAAAAAAAATATATATTTTAATTTCACTTTTTGAACAACCATCACCTAATAATTTTTTTTTTAGTAAAATTATATTGCTGTTTGCAGTTTGACACGAATATTGAGAATAACAGTTGTAAAAATTTCTTATAAATACAATTCATTACTCTAAAAATGTATAAAATAAATAATAATAATTATAAATATTTATATAACATACAAAATATAATTGAAATAAAAAGGCAGTAATTATTTAATAACATTAAATGATAAACACTGAAGTACAGTCTGATTTACTAAAAACTTTATAATGACTAATAAAATCTATTATTCAATTCATAATAACAGTAGAGTAGTAAAATTTACAATTCATACAATTCACTTTCTGCAGATATTATTTTCTTTCACCATTTACAAAAGAACTACCCTATACTTTATGAATGAATAGAATACTGTCACTTTCACTCCTGTTTACAAATAACTTGCTGAACAGCTTGTTGTTTTTAACCACAGCCAAAAATGGATATTTATGGCACACACTTTCAGTCATTTTTATAACACTTACTGTCACACCTTTTATCACACGCTGCAATGAACTCGAACTTGTGAAACTACTGACTCTGTCTGCTGATTCCCAGCAGTATTTACACCTCCAAGCTTGCAGAACCAGTACTGACTCGGTCTTGTTGATTTTTCAAGGGTAATAATTTGTTATTGTCCACGCCTTCTAAGTTTTCCTGTAAGTCCTTTTCTAGAAAAAATCCATTTGTTGTTCCTTCTACATTGATCCTTATTTATTTTCTCTCTTATAGGTTTCTGAAAGAAACCTTATTTGACTGGGCCCATTACAATATTAATTATATTAGTTTTGAGAAAAAGTGAATGGTTAGTGCCAAATTTTTTAAAAATGTGTTACTAAAATTAACAAAGAGAATAAAAAGTAAATCTTCCTCACTCATGCCATGGTAATTTTTGTAAATCATAAGAAAGTCATTTAACTATTTCAGTAAATTCTGTTAACAGTTTAGATCCTTACAACATCTTACTGACATAATATACACGAATATTAGTTTTTTTTATTTCAAGTTTTATTACAATACATATTAACGCTTGGAAGATGGCTTGAATTAAATTAATAACTTTTACAGTCTTAAACTATAATTTGAATGATAATATCAGTCTGATAATTTTATTACAACTGTTATGGTAAAAATCATGAAAAAAATAATAATCGCTAAATAATTATTTTATTTTATCCCCACAATGCCACATTTTTAATGTATGTTATCGCATAGAACAGCAACTGCAAATTAAAATTAATGCAAATAAAATGTTTAAATCTGCTTACATAGTAAAATACATACAAACTAATAAATTTCATTAAAAATAATATTTAGTTTCTATTAGAAGGCAGAATCTAGTTCAGTCACAGCACTAAGTCATGATGTGGTTTATCACAACAGTTGTAACATATATAAACTTGAGTCGGATTTTGGTTGGAAAGAATTGTCTTAATGTCAGATTATTTGACGAAACTGATTTCTTATTACGATGTTCAGTTAATTTTATTTTATTTATTTGCATTTTTATGACAAATACCTTTTTGCAGGCAATTTTACCGAATGGAGCAGAAGTATGCATGTTGGACTGGTCTGTGAAATACCGTGTCGCTAGTTTTCACTTTTACTTTGTAGAAAATCCAAGACTTATACTTAAAAAACATTCAGCAGAATGTAAATAAATTTATTTTTAATAAATACTTTAGAATTCAAATATTTGTTTTTCTTTTTATGAAAATGTTTTTAGAAAAAAGATTTGTTCCTTTAACCATCCACTCATGAACAATTATGACTTAAGCATTTATTTTATATTTTTCTACTCATCATTATGTATATTGTTATTATGCCTTATTATCATTTAGAGAATTAACTAGTAGCATCATGAATTATTACTACTATTTTTTTTTTTTTAATTTCCTCTACCACACGTACAGTGATAACTTACTGTCTACTATTTACATTTTGTGTCATTAAGTTGAGAAGACAATATTGGCCAAATGGCCTCCATCAGAGTTGATACACAGTCAGGCTTATTTTACAACATGTTCCATTACTTTCCTTAAAACAACTGGCAATAAATTCTCCACCTCTTGTTGGAAATTCTTCTTTAGGGCCACCAAGGTCTAAGGTCTGAGGCCAAGGTCCTAGGTCTGAGGGTCCTTATATATTCTTGACTTCAAAAATCTCCAAACAAAGAAGTCTATAGCTGTTAAATCAGGCAGTCTTGTTGGCCATTTCAAATCGCAAAAATGAGAGATTAAATGACCAGGATATGCTCGCTTCAGAATATCCATTGTTGCTCATGCTGTGTGTACGATCGCATCGTCTTGCTGGAACTACATGTTTCTCAAACCCAATTCGTCAATTTGTGGCAGCAAGAAGTTATTGATCATGGTTTGTAATGCACACTAGTGACATTCACAGTGTTGCCAATGTAATCTTCAAAGAGATTAGTGGCCAATGACTTTTTCTCTGTAAAAACGCACCAAACAGTGACTTCAGGAGGATATAATGTTTTTTCATGAGTTATACGCGAATTCTCAGTGTGAAGTTATTATTTTTCAGTATTTTTTAATATTAACCATACTTCTCAGGAGTGGTCGACCTGAGATTGTACAAGACTACACTTCATTCGCATTCTTACACATCATCCTCATTCATCCTCTGATGTAATACCTTACGGTAGTACCGGAGGCTAAACAGGTAAAGAGAGAGTATTTTTTAATAACTTTACAATAGCACTATTATTATTACTACATGACATTATTAAAAAATATAGAATATGAAAATAGTGTTTTTCAATATAGCCCACTTTTAAATTTCTTTTATAATGTTTAATCTATTTACCTAAGTACATGAACGTAAAATCAAATCTCATAATTCATTCCTAAAATATATGCTAATAAAAATCATTTATAAATTATATCCTGAAGTGGAAAGAATTTTTATGTGATAGATTATATGTAAACTATATAAATATTGTCAATATATCATCAAAATGTAAGTAAAATTTGACAGATTTATGATGAAGTGGAATAAATGAATGGAAAACTGAAAAAAAATTGAGTAAACCTAAATATTATTTAGTAGATTTACATTTGTATAAACATCATTAATTATTATGTTATTCATTTTTTATGCATCATAATACCCAGATGTTAATGAGTTAAATAATGGAGAGGGTATAAAAAAGCTTGAAGGTACATTGTGTTCTCAGATTAATACAGGTTACACAATCGTGAAGAATATAGGTAAGTTTTACTTGATTCAAATAATGTATGTTTGTGAGAAACTTAAATTATAAATTTTTAGGTACACAGTTTATTATTAAAAAAAATTTACATAGAAGTTAATTTTACTATCACAATACTCATTTTGTTGTTTAACCATAGTCCAACTCATTTGAAACCTCTTAAATTAGTAAATCTGCAGATAATTTCCTTGGTCAGGTAGAAGAGTACAATCCCAATTAAAAGACAAAAATTAGAATGCTTAGATTTATCCAGGAAGTAATTCAAATCTGAGCAACCTCACCTTCAAGTAATATATAGCAAAATTATAACTATTTATTTCATATAGGTGAAGCTGCGGTAAAGAAAGATGTTTAAACATTTTTGTTTCATTGCTTTAGAAGTATACAAAAATTTTAATTAGAATTTTTTATAAAATAAGTCTAAGTAACCATTAAAAGTAATATTTGCAAGTGCAACTTTATAAACAAGTTTAAATATTATGATATTATGTATTTATAAACATAAATAAATAAATCTGAGTAAATATTCATAAATAAATCTGAAATTATAATGCAGGTACACCACATGAATGTGCATCAAATGTGTAATTATTCAATTTCATCCTTCTTGTTGTGTAGAAGAAACTATTGTTGAATGCACCTCTCTTCAAAATGATAGGAAAAATTGATACATTTTTGTACCAAGTTAGACTTCATATCCTTTAGTATGTAGTCAAACTGTCTTTTTCAGTTTAGCCTTCAGAGCCACCATAAGGTATTACTTCAAAGGATGAATGAGGATGATACGTATGAATGTAAATGAAGCATAGTCTTGTACAGTCTCAGGTTGTGTTAGATGTGTGATTAATTGAAATTCAACCATCAAAGAAGTTCGGTCGGTATCCACCATCTAGTATTCAAATCTATATAAAAGTAATTGCCTTTTCTAGGATTTTAACTTTACAGTTTTTGGTCTTCTAAATCAGCTGATTTATGGTGACAAACCACTAGACCAGCACAGTGTTCAGGTTGGTATAGATATTCACAATTCAATAACTATTACACCTGATATTATATTTATTGCTCTTATGTACTACCGTCTGACTAATAATTAATAATTTATGACTATCAATGAAAAAGTTCATGAATTTCCGATTTGTTAGTACTACTGCACTGAGTCAATGTCTTCTCCCAACTGTGACCGGATACATCAACACAGCTCGCCTCCCATCACTGTCACTCCCACTCCATCCAAATGGAATCCCCTGATTCTCAACAGGGCCTATGTAGTCAATCTCAGTATGTGTATTTCATAATGTTTAATTATGTTGAGATTGTAACTTTATGATCTGTTAATAATGTTTATGGCATAAAAAGAACAGCACTGAAACTTGAATGGTGAATAATCAATGCTTTTTTTATTAATATTTTTATTTTTTAATTAACTCCAAGTGTTTGTGAATTTTCTTATGAACCCTTGTGGTTGCAGATTCACAATACAAAGGATGTAGACTACACATTTCAGGAAAGAGGAAGTGTGAAAGTTTAAAAAGCCCAAATCCATAAGATTTAACTGCACACTAATAAAAAAAGAAAAAACAAGTAGGAATGTACAAATTAAATTTCAATGACTGCAATAGATTTTACAGGGAACATAGGGGATGTTTATTTTCAAAAAGCAAGGACCCAGTGAACATAATCCAATCAAAGAATATACTCAAGCATTACATAACAACAGAACTATCACCTCATAAAAACTAGACATGAATATAAAGATGTAAACCACAACTTGGAATTTTACATGTAGAACAAAAAAACCAAACTCAGTTCAACCAAACAATACCAGATCTACATTAAATCCCACAATGAATTCTTGATGTATTAAATTTTAAAAAAGTATTTGACTCGAGTGGAAGTTAGATACTATTATCTGTACATCATTATGCATTGTATATACTCCAATATCACTCTGTAGATGACCTGTCATGAGCTGACCACTATTAAAATTGGTATAATCATCCTTACCATCAGCACTCCAATCTTGGTTTATAAAATAAAGGGAAGAATTAAGTATTTCCCAGTGCTAATTCACTGAGCTGAAAATACTGTTCCAGCACCATCATTTCAAACTCATTAAAACAAAAGAGTTATACAGTTGCACAAGTGATAGCTTCAGTTAGTTCACCAGAGGAACTGGATGTTTATTTTCTGTCTACTTTATGTTGTGGCCTGAAATAAACAATCTACATGTGTGTGGTCCATGTAAGTACACAACACATATACATATGACAACCAACCAGTTGATGCAATTCATCAGATGATAGAAATGACACATTACTTTAAAAAATAGCTACCACATGCTAAGAATGTTAATCATTTCTTAAACCTGCTATTAATTTCAGATTATAACATTATTAGTCATTATTATATAATTATAAGTATGTTAGGCCTACAGCAATGTAAATAATGCGCTATTATTGAAAAATTTATACTAATTTCAGTTTCCTAATTTTATAATATTGATGTTATTTGTTACTTGTGTCATAAAGTAAACAAATGTTCTGGGTGTTAGAGCAAATATTTGAATTGCAATTTGATACGTATCATGTACAATGTTATAAAAAACAACAACAATAATTCATAGCTATTTATAGTTTTATGACACAGTTAGAGTATATTTCTGACACTATTTTAAAAACTGTTACTTGGTGTGGTGAAACTTTATAGTTATTTTAACTGTAGCGTTGTTAAATGCTTGTGATAGAAATTACTTTGAGTTAGGTTGTTTTTGTCATTTATTTGGTTTAAATAAGTATCATACTGAAATTTATGACTTATTAGCTTTATTACGGTGCTAGAAATTATATTTTTATTTATAAGTATTTTTAAGTGTCATGGAATTTAATAAGTATGGCCAAAAGTCCAAAAGGTAAAATATTAGCTAGTGGGGAAAAGTCAGTAGTTCATAGTGTGTTCAATAAATTTTGCAAAAAAATACCCTATTTTAAAAATTAAACAAGTACAGGCACTTATATTTGAATTCACATCTGTATCTGTTTTAAGTATTGAGAAATTGTAAGCTGAAAAGAAAAAATATGGGGTAGTATACAAGCCAAAAATAAAAGTTTCAAAACTCATTTTAGGCCAGTTTGATGATTTCAATAAAAGTGCTGTCAGATCCAAAGTCCACGGTTTCTTTTTTAAAGAGTTGTCCACACTCAATAAAGTACTTTCAGCTATAGAAACAACAGCTGTTGGGCAACAGACAATAAAATAAATAAAACTTGGGTGAACGAAAGGCATTCAGTCAATAAAGTTTGATGTGACACTTCCATTAAGACATCTAAACAGGCTTTTCTGTTTAACTTAAGTACCAGTATAAAATTTGCAAGTAACAAAGGAAAATGGTTGATTGTATGTCATGTAGGGAATGAAGATGGATTTGTTCACGATGCATTATTAGTTTTCGAATACAATAAAAAGGGTAATTACCACAAAGATATGAATAGTATTTTTTTTAAAAAGCTAGTTTAATATGATTATGAAATTAATTGCAGTGAATAGTGTTATTGTTATCGATAATGCACCATAACATAGCGTAAAATAACAAAAAAATTCCGAATAAATCATGGCTAAAAGTGGATATATAGTATCATGGCTAAGAGAAAAAAAAAATCCCATTTGATTCTACATTTTTAAAGGTTGAACTCCTAGAAGCAGTTCAAAAAAATAAGCAAAAATTTAAAAATGTATAATTGTGACATGGCTGAAGTAAATGAACATGCAGTACTATGGCTTCCACCTTCCCATTGGTATCTACTACAATAGAACTAGTGTGGAGTCAGATAAAAGGATTTGTAGATCGGAATAACAAAACTTATAAATCAGTGGAAGTAAAGGTTTAACTTGAAAACGGTATGCTGAGGTAATGCAGGTAAGTGGCAGAACTGTGTTAAACATGTGCTGCAAGAAGAAAAAAAAATGTGGAAGATGGATTATTTTGTTTATATTGAGATGGATCATTATCATTATTAATTTCAAAAATGACTCCTCAGAATCAAATATTAGTGAAGATGAACATGACGTATTGGGTGGATGTGATTATTTATAGGATGATTCACTGTCAGAAATTGAGAAAAACCAACAAAAAAATGGTAAAAGATCATAAAATATTTCTTAATTTATTTTATGCATGTAAATAGTATTTCAGGGTTTGTGTAAAGTACTTAACAAATTATTTACAAATTTATTTATGTTCATCATTCCATTAAACCATTATTATTTTGTATAGCTACTAACTGCATATGACAATACTGTAACAGTAAAACAAATTTACCATTGAAGATAACTTGAGTACATTTATTAATTTAATACTTTTTCTTAATTTAATAATGATTAAATTTTTTAGTATATACCAAACAATAGCCAACTATTTCTGTATTATTATTACGATAGAAAGTAAATCAAGAATGACGGTACACCAGTTCAGACTCCCTCCCATGGTTTCTGCTTTGTTTACTTCAGGCCTCATCTTAGACAAATATTAGTAACATCATTAATCTTACTGACACCAACTATGGTGCCTCATGTACCTCAGTTGTTTTTCAAGTGTCACTTCTTTAAGAATGATTGGGACAGAAATTGTAATGCAATAAATAAAGATACTCCTTTTCTTTAAGAAACATTGCTTTATACTATAATACACAATACAACTCAGGAGGGAGTAAGAAATGAAGCAAAATGCAGGTTAAATATTTTACATAACAACATATTAAAAAAGTTTACCGAGCATCTCAAAATATGAACTATTAATAACAATATCTTCAATTTAAATAAGAAAACTGCTGAACAAAAGTTTCAGGAAGATTGTCTGCAGACAATTTTTAGTTTGTGAATTTATTCATTTCAGTTTTCAGAAGTTCAATTATCATGCACAGCAAAAGATATTTTAAAGTTTTTTTTTTGTTTTTGTAGAAAAGAAATGGCTTCCTGTTTGGTTGAGGGCCTTGTGCTCACTGTATTAATTTCATTTGGTAAGTTTTATATATTCAAAAATTTTTTTTTTCTTTTTGTACTAATAATTAAATTAATGGAATAGCATTTACTGCTAATTATATGTATGTTATATATTATATATGTAATTATAATAATCAATATGTTTCTTCTTTAGTCCGTGACACAGTGGGTACTAATTAAGCAACAAAGTATGAGGCAATAGGAATAATTTTTCAATTAAAAAAAATGCTCAAAAAATTGCTGAAATTTTTGTTCAAAGCTACAGAATACGAAGTTCAATTTTGGTTTTGTTGAGAGGTAAATTGTACTAGTATATTTGGGTAATTATTCATTTTGAGTTGTAGTTATCTCAACCAGTTCATTTATTTTTTACATCATTAAATTAACATTTACCGTATTTCTACAGAATAGCAGTTCATTAAATTTTTATATAATTTTTTTTTAATTTTATACCATTATGTCAATTTTTATATTTTCTTGACAAAATGTTTAAGTTTTTTAATGTTTTGTTAATAATAATAATTAATTACTGACCTCCATTGCTGAGAAGATAGTGTCTGAGCATTTCATGCGGAGGTCCCAGGTTCTAATTCCAGTCAGGCATGACATCCTTTCTTATGCTACCAATTTCCACCAGGCTAATGACCATAGCATTAATGATTATTCTTTCCTAACAAAAATTAAAAAAAAATAATAATAATTTACAACAATCATTAAAACATTTATTCCTTTAAAGGTGTCAAAATCCATTCATCAGTTAAGATTTTTGTGAAATATACTTTTTTAATAATTCTATATTATGTTTAGAATCCAATTTAATCTGTTTTTCTTTTCATTAATATTATTTTAAGGCCTATAATTATTATTTCAAGGCTATAGATGACTATATAAGTTCATTTATAAAATATAAATATAAAAAAAAATTAAAATTATTGTAAAGAGCATTATATTTTTTAATTTGAGTGACCACTTTAAAAAATGAACCTTAATTAATAAATTTTATCCTTTTAGAAAAGTGATATACTTGTAAATTTATATTTAACATTGAAAGTGACATAGCTTATAAAGATATGATTTTCCTGAAAGGCCAGTCATACAAAGCAAATCTTTTAGTTCCACTAAAAGATCATTTCTAACATTAACCGTTTAATGTTTTATTGTTTGTCATAATACATAAGTTTAAATCATTAGATCAATTTGTACTTAGTGAACTAAAAATTCTTACACATTCATGTCCTTATAATTAAAAATATCTTACCTTTTAAAAAAAAAAACATCATCACTTACTCCTAAAAATTAATATCAATTTCTGTCAAATCAGACAAGAGATCATTTTTCATATAATTCAACACAGTAATTTAGCTTGTGAGAAGTGTTATTTTATTTCCATTTCTACTTTTATAAATTGTAAATCCATTCAAAACATCATAAACTGATTTATTTAAAATTTAATTAAAAGATTATTAGTTGCAGAATCATATTGTTTCTATTGTTAGGCTTTTTATACTAACTAAAGAAAAGCTTGAATTTTCTTTGCCATTGTTTAACATATATAACAACATGATCAAATAATTAATAGCTTCTATCTTTTTATTATATACGAGTATTTTGTTTAAGTGTAATTAATTTATTTTAATTATGTGCATCTGTATATTCATATATTTGTGTACATTAGAATTTTATGAGTTTGTTTAAATACATATTAGTATTAAATCCTTTATATTGATAAAGGATTTTTATATTGACCAATAAAAGAAACATTGATACTCAAATTAATAGTTATTTATTTAACAATCTGAAACACAAGATTTATTTACAAATTGATTTATTACTTCCAAAGAGGGGAAAAAGGCTGAGCTACCTATACAATGCTTGCTTTGTTTATATCTCAGTGCATTAATCACCTATATTAATTACTAATTAGTTATGGAGCAATACTTTAAATTATTGTTTTTTATTCTACTTATGATGTTCAGGAATGACTAAATCAAGTTAATATATTTGTAGAATATTTTTTTTTTTTTTGTTTATCTTTTAGGTGTTGACATAACCTTTGCGATTGGTAATATAGGTAAGTATTTAATTTTTTATTTTAATTAGATTTAATTAATTATATTTTTTGAGTGTTTTACTTCATCATTTAATAAAGATTATTGGAGAGTAGAGAGTATGATAGGGGTTTTATTGCTATTATTGATGATATAAGTTTAAAATCAACTGAAGTTAGTTTTGAGTTTCATTTAGTTGAGCTAAACCTTATGATGTATTGTAATAAGTTTTATTTGATCTTTTTTTTAAACAAAGGAGAGTCTAATTAATGTAATTATAAAATAAGTTGTCACTGAATGATGAGATTTTCTTTTGGGTGTAACTTCCAGTCACAGGCTACCTCAGCAGAGAATCGAGACACAAAAGGAAAAATATTAAATTTTGCTGGTTAAATAATAAATGTCTGTCTGGTTAGCTAAATGTTAACCAAGGTATTACAATATAACTTTTTAATCACTATAATTATTAACACTTTAATAGCATTGATAAGAAATAATAAAGGAATCTAAGCAACTTTGTGCCATAGTCAAATAGTTATTAACAAATTAACAAAATAACTTATGTTATTCATTTTGCAAAAAGTTTGAGATTAATAATATTACCTCAATTTTCATCTTATTCTCCTCAAACCTATAAATAGTCTTTTGAGAAATGTTTTTCTACAATATTTTGAAAAGACATACTACATCATGTTTGCACAAAGACAAAATAGGAGTTTTAGTAATCTATTGATATTGCTATCTTGATTACAACTTGCTATTATACAAAAAAAATCAAAGAAAATGTAAAACACTACTCATTCACATGAATTAATTATACCCATGCATTAAATTTACCTGACAATTTTAGGCCAGCAAAATAGTTTGTTTTTTAAAAGCACCATTATAACTGTAATAAATAATTTCAAAATTTGTTGAAATCAAATTTATTGATTTAACCATTATATCTCATGCAAACTTAATTAAAGAACCTTTTGATGGAGTTTGCCCATAATCTTTTGAACTCAATATTACCGTCCATAAGCAACACACTGCTGTATTACAATGTTCATACTTTTATACATGACTCACTCAATGACTACTCTGCACAAACATACAGTCTTAAGAAATATTCCAATAAATAACATGTTCAGAGAAAATTACAATAAACAATTAAACACGCTAATATAATTATTACTGATAAGCAATTATAACATTATGTTCACCGACAAAAAACTTATCAACTATAGACAATAAAAATAAATGATTCACTCTAAATATGTACAGACTACTCTAAAAACAGAGTGCCAACATTTTTAGAAGATAACCTTGAATGTTACATTCAAACTGCGAAAAAAAATACAGTACTAGAATAACTTAATGTGTTTACAACCTTAATTGAAAAACTTTTACATAGTCCAAATATAATATATTTCCATCCAGAAAATATAAAGAAGACATAAAACCATTTCATAATAGTATCACAATAAGTATTCACAATTATCTAACAGAGGCCACAGTCACAAAAAAAAAAAAAAATGAAAATAGTCCACTCATCAAAAAAAGCTAAAATTCACTACTTAAAAAAAAAATCAAGTGCAAATACTCAAAAACTATTTATTAAGTGAGTAACACATACATATATCAATATATTGTTACATGGGAATCTCCTGCCTTCATAAATTTGCACTAACTACATCTTGGCTAACTACATTTTACCATTTACATCAAAGGTAAAATAAAGCCAATATATGAGAATGATATTTATGATGTGAATGAAGTGTAGTCTTCTTAGTGAGCCTATCTTTACTCATCCTGCATAAATATCCATAGAGTTGTAGACATCTTTTTCCAAACTTCTTGGTTATGGTGTCTGTATTTTCACATAATTCCTTTGTGGATCGTTTGTTCCAGATTCTGTCTCTCAGGGTCACACTGTAGATTTTCCTGAGGATTTTCCATTCTTGCTTCTCAATTCATGAATTTTGGTCATTCCTCTGATTAATGTAGTTTCTACTGATAGAAGGCCTCCAGCAAGATGTCTGTGTTGTAATTTCATAGTTTCACATTATAAGACACTGCCGTTTTATTATAATGATTCCATGTAAGCTTTTAACAATACACTTTTAACAATTTGAGTATTCTTTCTGTGTAGGATATTGTATTCAGTCTCGTGGGTTAGATGATTTCTCCCAATTACTTGAAGTGAAGGGCTTGTGAGATTTTGCTGTACTTCATTAGCAGCAGGAATTTTCAATTGATTTGGTATCCATACACTGCATCTTATCATAAGAAATTTGGAGTCCGGCTTTACAGGATACTTTATGCAGTTTCTCCCATACCAAAATGGCTTCATCTTTGTGGTTTGTTAATATAATCAAAGCATTTCAGAGGCCAAGCATTTTAGGATAATTATATTTCCTTTCTGTTTTCCAATTTGAATGCTTTGACTTCTCCCATTCTCTGATTACCTTCTTCGAGATAATGCTGAACAAAAGTGGTGATAAGCCATTCCATTGTCGAACTCCTATGTGAACTTCAAACTGGTTTGAGATTTCTCCCATGAATTTGACTGAGGTGGTTCCTGATAATGTTTCCTGGATGATGCATCTGATCTTTATATAGACTCTAAATTCTTATTTTGAAGTCGACAAATGTGAGTGTGGAATTCCAAGATCGTCTGATATGTAATATAGTCTTGAGTTTCCAGATTTGTTTGATACAGAACTTTTCTTTTCTGAATCCTACCTGATACTCGTCAATCTGTGGGTCCATTTGGGGTTCCAGTCTGACCAGCAGTGCTCTAGAGAGGATCTTATCGGTGACTGGGAGAAGTAAAATCAATCTGCAGCTGTTTTGATTTGTTGTCTCCTTTCTTATGGAGTGGGTGTATCGAAGCACTCTTCCATTCTTCAAGGATTTTCTCTGTTCTACAGACTTCCAATATTATTCTGTGAATTTTAAGCATTATGTTTTTGTGATTTAGTTTCCAGATTTCAGCATAATTACATCTTCACCTGAAGCCTTGTTGTTTTTCAGTGATTTGATTATGTTCACAATGTCTTCATGTGGGTGGAACTGAATCAGGATTTGATGTAGGTTTTACAAACCTAAGTTCTTCCTAGAGCACTTCACAGTTAAGGGGTGTATTGAAATATTTGGCTAAAATTTCATTTTTTTTTTCATACTAGTTTCCAGCAACTTATCAGATCATTGGAAGCACAGGCTAGGAGGCTGGTAGCCACCAAGATTTTCTCTGAATGTCTCATAGAAATTTAAGGTGTTGGTCTAGGTAAATTCCTGTTCTATTTCTTTCAGCTGATTATTGTTATAATTTTGTTTTTCTCATCAAATAATTTGGAGGACTTTTTCTTTATTTCTATGAATTCTTGCCACTTACCACTTGTTTTATGACTGTTGAAATTATTCCATGCTCAAATCGTATTCTTGACACACATGCTTGATTGCATGTATGCTTGATCACACATGATGTTCCATCACTTGTGTTTTCACTTTCTCAAAGTTTGGCGTAATTTTATGATTTTTTTCCAGTTTCTCGGCAAGTTCAGACCAATTCGTGGTATCCACCCAGTGGAGTTCATTGGTGATATTCTCCTTGTTGAGTCTTGGGTATTCGTGTTTGTGTGTATATGTGTAAGAGAGTGAGTGTGCATGCGTTTACCTTTTGTTTTATTAACTTTTTTTTTTTACATTTTATTTTATATGTTTGGCTAATTTGATTTCTGAAAGTACATTCAATAAAGTTCATTCGTCTACCCTACTCCCTGATTGTCATACTAAAGTAAAATATCTTTTTAATTTACTAACAGTTGACTCATGTTAACATTAATAATTATATAATAGTTTAGTAAATTAGCCATAAATATAATATAAACAGTTTAACTATTAATAAATAAATTATTAATAACAAATTAATGAAATATCATTCTTTTTTGTATTAAAACATTATTTTCAGAAACTTATCTATTTTACTTCAATAATTTTTAGGTAGGAATATCAATACTGAATGGACTGGTTTTTTAGGTAAGTACATAAAGCTATATTATTAATCCATATTATTTGTAGATAGTATCTCATTTTTATTTGTATCTAGCCAAAAGATAACATCAATCTATTATTATAAATTGTAAGTTTTTACAATAGAATTTTTTAAATTGTATTTTTGTGATTAGTTTCATTTTAAAAAACTTTCTTCAACAAACTTCATGAAGTTTGCATTCAATCTGATCTTCATTATTTTTTCAACTCTTACGATCAAATAAACCAATTTTATTTTTACCAGTTTTGTCCATTTATTTTTTATTTTTAATTAGACTGATAACAAAGAAATAAAGTATAATCTTTAGTAGACAATGGTTAATTAACTCTTTTGGTTTTACATTCCATTTACAATAAATAGTTACCTGCAATTATGTGTACAATATTTTACTTTATGTTGTAAAATGTCTCTTTCAAATTTATTGATTAAAATTTGTTGCATCATATTACCTGTTAAAGAAATTTTATTTTTCTAGACCTTAAATTGTTTTTACAAATCTATAAATTTTGCTATTTTTAAGAGCTATTCAAAACTGATTAACAAAAGTCATTGTAAATATATAGATTGCCACAGCAACATTCCACTTATGCACAGTCCACCATAGTGAACAATCTCATTACACACTCTTTGGTTATTAATTTTATTTAGTGCAGGTAAGACAATAATGAAATATGTAATATGTCATTGTCACTTGTCTTTCTAAAAAATTCTTAGCATGATTTCAATTTGATGAATATTTAAACAGAATTCTGGTTATTGAATGTAGAGGGAAGTATATGTTTACTCAACCTTCTAATAAAGCAAAAATTTAATGAAGACACTACTGAATTGAAAAGTAATAGCTTCAGTAATCTGTGATTCAGAAGATGATTCCTGCATATAGCTTCCCATACACAAGCTTTAAGCTTATGTGACAATATTACAAAAAAAAATTATGTGAATCTGTTTGTGAAAATCAAAATGACCTTCTTGTCATCCTCAATATATAAAAAAATTTACAGTTTAATTTACTAATTCTATCAATCTATTAGTCCTTTTGAAATAATTCATCCCTAATTGTTAAGAAGAAACATTTATTTTTGTCACTTATTTAATTTATAATTTGTAAAATTTATCCCTTGGGTGCTAATAAACATAATATTCTATTGATAATAAACAATAAAATATTATGGAATTAATATTAAGTAATAATAATTTCATAATGTTTTTACATTTTTTTTTAATAAAGTGTGATTATGTTATTTGATTTATGTATCATAATTAATAGATAAAATTATATTTTTTATTATTAATATTTTTTTCAAAAACTATGTTATACAATGGAGCTTTTTGATATCTTTATGTATGTAATCTTATTTATATTGATGAGAGCAAACAGTAACGTACATGTATCTATTCCTATTGAATAATGAAGTTTAGGATTGTTTAACTTATAATATTTACCATATAAAATTGCTAAAATCTGATAATAAAATTTTTAAAATCTCCTTCACCTCACAGACGTAGGAAAATTTCTAAAGTTACCTCCTAGCCTAAATATACATAACCTTTCTGACACTGGTTCGAAACTTAATAGCCTTCTTCTCATTTCTTCACTGTAAAGAAACTAGCCCACCATAACCTGTTCTATCAACCATTCCACAATACAATACAGAGAAAATTCTTTTCATCAATTTGTCTACTATTCTGCCTGATCATCTCCTGCAGTACACCACGTCTATACTACACGAATCAGCTCCGACGCTATCACCCTCTTCTCCCCAATGCCAACATCATTGTTACATTCCATATCGCCAATCTCCTGTCCATATTCATACCTTTTTTCCATAATCACTCATTCAAATTCATATTTGTACTCCATTTAATTCTCTATTAGTCCTGTCCATTCTGAGGCTTGTTTCCTGGTTTTGTGACAATAAATTCTTTACATGGCTGAGGAGATAGCCCAACACAATACCCCACCTGGTGGACCAGGGATGTTAATTTTGAGTTTTCTTCTCCTAGGAGAACAAAATCCCCTGAATTTTCTTTGGATTTACCCGTTAAGCTCTTCTGTCCCCTCCACCATTGGGAATATCATCTTTGTTCTCCTTCAAAACTCCTCACATCCTGCACTTGAGGAGTTGATACTCCTCACATGCTCCACTTGCTTGATGAGGCTCCAGGCTAGCAACTGGCTGTACTAATAAACATTATTAACGCAGTTATCCTAACATAAGTATTTGCCTTTTAGTATATTTATTTACACCATCAACAGATTATGCAGCTGGAAGATCACTTTCTAAGTCAAGAATAAAATAATTATTTGAAGTCTGCTTTACTCAAAAGATATCGGTTCATGTAGCAGTTTTAGAAATTGAAAATGACTTTACTATGAAACTTCATTTTCATGATGTTATTAATGATTTAGTCCATATCAAAGCAATACGTAAGCAGTTCTGATGTACTGCAGTTTCACTTGTTTTAAAAATTTAACATAAGTAAGTTAGCTTTTTACGTAATGTAACCTCTATATTATACTCAAAAATTGTTGTTATCTGTTAATACCTTTAACACCATGTTTTGAAAGGTTGATTTTCACTTTGTAATTACATTAGTAAAGTATAAAAAATTAACAAAGTAATTTTACAAGTAGGATGTACCGGTGTATAACTTGTTTATGTTGCTTCAGAATTTTGGTTGCAAATTTTTATAATTTATTAGGTTGGTTGGAATAGTGTAAAAATTAAAACCAGGAGGACAACCAAGGAGGAACAACAGGTAGGGGGCAATTTTGCCAGGGCCCATGGCCACAAAACATGTAAATATAGCACTGGATGCATGTCATGCAATTCATCATTGCTATTTAACATTTTTCAGTTTTATTAGTACATCAGTTTTCTATTATACTTCAGTCAATCTCTACAATTCAAATTTATATCTCCTTTATTTTTAAATGTATTGCATAATTCTTATATGTCATAACTCTTTTAAATTCTTCATGTCTTATAAGAAATGTTTTGTTTAGCTTCTCAATAAAAAGTTTATTAGCCATGTTGCTGCATCTAGTTTTATAAATAGGTTTAATTTCAGATCTTCTATTGAATTATTACTGTTAATTTCTCTTATTTTATTTATTTATTTATTTTTTTGTTTATTGTTATTTTAAAGTATTTTTATTTTAACTTTATTTAGCTTATTTTTTAACATTCTTTGTTAGGATCATTTATCCTAACAAAGAAAAATATAATTTTAACATTTATATTGAAATAAAATGCCTCTGATAAAATTTGATACATCAAAAACATAGTACAATACTACTACTACTACTACTGTCAAAGTTTGTAAACTTTTAAAAATATATTATTTACTTTTTCATTTGAATTTAATGATGAAAATAAGTTAGGATACATTTATAAAGATTAATTTGCCATGAAGATTCCAAAATTTTACTTATTTAATATAATTAATTACTGTTGTAATGAATTTCTGATCTGTATAGGTAAATTTCCTATACAGTTTGTGGATGGGTTTTATAAATTACCATTTAGTATAAAGGAAGCTGAGGAAAGTAATCCACCATTTATTGATACAAAAGAATCTCATCCACATTTCAACGTGAAGTTATTCTGTTTTGATAATGATCCACACATCTGTCCATTTTTTGATGTAAATGGTAAAGTTGCTGGTTTGAGGATGTCTGTAAGTATTGTTTATGAAATTTTAAATAAATGATAGCTGTATATTTGTAATTTTAAAATTCTCTTCCTTAATATAAAGTTATATGCAAAAATTATTGTGAAAATCAAATATTAATTTTAAATTGATAGTCATACTCTGAAATTCTACTCTAATTTATTCTCTGACCCATGATAACCATAGAAAAAAATTCAAGAGGAATTTCAAATAAGAATCCTCCTGCAGTCCAGTTTGTGATTTACCCTTGATTTGATACGAGTGGAATTTGTGATCTTAAGTAATCATGCATAAAATTCTGATGGGATATGACTTTTTCTTTTCTCTTAAGCTTTCCTACTAGAATCTGTTGTTTCACTTCCTTCATTGAGTTGACTTGCTCTTAAATCAATCAATCAATTAATCAATTTACTTTGGAATTTTCATTCTTGTTTCAATGAATAGAATTATTCAGTAACTTCAGAATAGTCATTATCTTCTCTTGTACTGCAAAGTTAAATTCATTTTATTTTTCAATAGCAAATTTATATAAAAACATCAAGAGTGAACACCTGATTGCACAAATTTAATAGTTCATATCAACCTCCGTCAACTTTCAAATTTAAATCTTTAGTAAAAGAATCAACTTCATTTAACCTAACATTAACTTCAATTCCTGAGATATTATCTTGGAAAAAAATTGAGTAATTTCTTTTTTTTAATTACCATCCAGTGATTTTTTACCTTTCTTCAGTTTATCACTCGCTACCAGATTATTTTAGAAGCAGTCAGATTACCAGATTTCTTTCCAAAAAACATTTACTTTTAACACTGTTTTTCCTTGAAGTCTGAATTTAATCAAATATCCTTCAAATAAAAAAAATAAATTTTTTTAAGGTATCAGATATCCCTTTATAACCATCCATTGAAGATTAAATTCCAGGAAACTGAAGTGACCTTGACTGAGACTATTCATTTTCTACTGAAAGAAACTTCCTGTTACCTTTAATTTTTTCTATAGGATTTTAAAAAAGACCAGATCAAAAGGTTTTGATAAGTCAAGGTCCAAGATTAAAACAAGACTCAATAAGCAAAACTAAAAAGGTTAAAGCAAAGGAATACAAAGAATTGTTTATTTGAAAGATTAATTCATCTAATAAGTCAATAGTGAGGTTATTGACTGTAAAACCAACTTGGATGCTACTAATAATTTTTAAATTGGCATAGAATTCATCGATATTGCCATTTGTATAATCATAATAACTTCTGAACTGCTTTTGTAATTTCCTAATTCATGGAATGATTAAGGAAGCGGTCGAAAAAACTATATCAACTTATGAATCAAAGACAATAAAGGTAGAAGGGTAATGACTAAGAGAATGTTGACATGTTTAACATTACTGTAAATCACTGACCTGCATATGCATTCTGGACAAAATAGGCATAGAGCATAATCTGTAATGTTCTCTCAAACTGTTAAATAATAATTTAACAATTTAATTTTAGATTGACTGTTGCCAATCTATACATTCTAATATTTTCATCTTACAAATAATGTATTTAACTTGCATACGTAATATTTCAACATACATTTATTTTTTTTTGCGATGCAGGCATTGATAACTAATTAGTTACAAAAGAGAAAAAATATTATGATGGTATGATGGACAATGAAAGTCAGGAATTCTAAGTTCAAATATTACTGTGTTGGTATAACTATATATTAGCAGAAGTAAATTATCCAACTCTCAGGGATCAGAAAAATAGCTACCAATAATATAATTGTGTTGTTGTATTGATACATAATAATAATAATATGTAATTATTTGGGTACTGAATAATCTCTCAACTCTTATGTAATGAGTCAGATCATTGTTGTTAAAAGTAGGAGTTTAATAATTATTTACTTTAAGAATAAGTTAATTAGAAGCAGAATTGAAAAGAATTCAAAGCTTTTGCAGACCAATGATGTCTTTTTGTTTGAAAAGACCAATTACTAAAATCCTACTACTAGGTGTGTGCATTTATTTGGGTTGTTAAGCAGTCAAATTAACCATTTACCACAAAGATATGAATGTGTATTTTAATTCATTTCATCTGCCGGCCTCCATGGTGTGATGGTAGCATCTCGGCCTTTCATCTGGATGTCTCGGGTTCGAATCCCGGTCAGGCATAGCATTTTCACACACACTAAAAATCATCCATCTCATCCTCTGATGTAATACCTAATGGTGGTTTCTAGAGGTTAACAAAAAAAAAAAATACATTTCATCTAGTAGTTCAAGGTCTGTAGTAAATAAACTAATTTTATTAAAATCTATTATTTTTTCTAAATAGTTTAAAATGTTACAAAAATTGATTTTAAAAACATTAATATACTGAAGTGTATGTAAAATAATCTCTCTGTTACATAAACAAAATAGTAACAGTCATCAATATTTAATTTATTTGAAAAAAAAAGAAGAATACTATCATCGCTGTTTTCTTTTTTCTTTAAGTCATGATTTTGTTTTTCTTTTAGCATTTAAAAAATGAAGTAGCTGAAAATGGTAATTTATTAGAATTTCCTTACAAATATGATGAAATTCCTATTTTTAGTTCAGGAATATTTCTTGGAAAAGACGTATGGTATACTGAACTTTTATTCACAAATCCAGGTAATAATAATTAATTTTTGTAATATTAAATTTGTATTATTTGATTTAATTAATTCTGCAGCCTTGAGGTAAAAGACACCATCTCCAGTTTTACAGTAAAACTTAAAGTTTTGAAATTCACTCTTTCAATTTCCTTTGCTCATCACTTCCATAATTACTTTTTCTAAAATACCTTATTTAGGTCTGCTATACTTTAATAGATGCTATTGCAAAAATTTTATTAATTTTTGTTTTATTAAAAAGAAATTGGGCATGATGTGCCAACTAACATACTTCTATATACTTAACATTTTTTTTTAATGAATTCTAACATCATGTCCAGTCATTTGTTAAAGAGAAGTAGTATGTCTAAAGAAAATTACATTTTATTTTGCAAAGAAATATTTTATTAAAAAGTACCATCCATAAAAGATAATATTGTGTAATACAACTTCCTGATTGTTTCATCCAAGAAACAAAAAAATTGTACAATAAAAAGGTTGCACAAAGGTACACTGGTAATATAAAGGTAACACTGTTAAATGAGATGAAAATTATAAATTAAAAGATTTATGTTATTATTTTGCTTATACATAAAAGTGAAATACAACATAATATTATTGTTACAGATATTCAAAAAAATGTACAAAGAACCAAAGATATTATCATTTCTGTAGTAGTAATATTATCTACTGTACAATAAAAATTTACAAAAAATTCAAAATTAGTAATAAAAAATGATGAAATAACAGAACATCTGCTATTCAACATATTCAAATATAATTGATTAATAAAACTAATATTCTAAATTAAATCTTTCATTAAAAATAATTATTTTTTCTACTCTTCATCATTTTCTTCTTCAGGGAAATTATTTATTTCACTGCAGATGTGACAGATGAGTTGATGTGTTGATGAAACAGATGAAAGTCTGATGGTAGAGTTAAAAGGCCTCTTTATGTTAATAATGATATTAGTTTTGGATTTATTCTATTGACATCGAGTACACCTGTAGTTGACTTCATTCTTTCTCACATTTCTTTGTAAATAAACTAAAATAAACTGTTAGTCATCATCAGTTTAATGTTTATAAAATAATTCATCAACATTTTCTTGCTGAACTTTAATGTGTACAAATCACAATTGGAGTATTTACTGCTTAATAAAAACTTTCCTGTAAATAAATTCAAATGTACAGTGATTTAAAATTCTTGAAATCATGTAATTCCATATTGCAAACATAATACATTTTTGAACATTTGCGAACCAGCTGCGACCAGTTCCTAGGTGTCAATATCTGTAAGTAATTTATTATTTTTTTCTTGTTTCATTCTATCATGGCATGGACATTTCTTCCATATGCTATGGCCTTTTAACAAGAATTTATGATAAATATGTTTTATCTGTGAATATCGATGTAAAATATAGAGAAAACATATAATAGCCAAACTTTTGTTCTGGCGATAACAATTATCTGACCATAATACTCTTTCTTCTGTTTCTGAATTGAGAATGTTTTGTTCAGCCCATTTTAGAATGCAATAAGCTACTTAATTACCACCATATCCTGCTTAGTTTCATCCCACTTCATACAGAATAAGTCGCATCATTGGAAGCGTATACTGTGAAATTAAAAGTCCACAACTTCCTGCAATAGAAACTTTTGGTGTATGTTAACAGTGATGTTGATAAACATTTTTGTAAATAAGCTGTCAACAGAATTACTGTTTTTTGCATCTTGAATATCTTTACTTTTTTGCTAATTTTGTTTCTGGTGATTTCTTAAACAGCAGTTCATAGTTTCTTAAAAAGATTTTTTACCATCTGAAGTTAATTCACCCTCTAATTTTGCTACATATAAATCATAAGTATAACAATATTTGTTTGTGCTGCTTAAACAAGTTGAATTTTTTGTTGATTATATCTGTGTAAAAACATTTTTTTGCTGCTTTTTCTTTTCCTATTTTATTTTCAGCACAGAAGTCTTGATGCAATGAATACAACTTTTCTAAATTTAAATTGGGACTTAAAAACATTTTCTTAGTTTTCAAGAGTGAATAGTGGCATGAATAGTAGTATTATGGGATAACATTTATGTGTTAAATAATATTTCGAATTATTTCTGAGGTGTTTTCGTGACTAGTGTATGCCATTATTTTTTGTCTATTTCTACAAACCTTGGTTTTTTTAATTCTGTTAACTACAACTGTTTTAGCTAGTGTGTTTAAAAACATCACTTTACATATCCTTATTTTTACATAATTTATGCTTAAACTGTAATAAAAAGAAGTTTCTTTTGGTTTTATATCTTCCCTACATCTTTCTTTTTGTCTTATTTCAATGCAGGACGCAATGAACTGTCTTTTTAAATCATGACCCTTTCTTGAATTCCAATAAGCCTTAAAAATTTTATTCTCTTAATTCAGTAATTTTTGGTAATACTTCAATTTACACCTATGTGGAGAGACTTAATTTCTTTTGCTGCTACTTCTTTCCCCTTTTTATTTATATAGCTCTCACCAGCTGAGTATTTCTGTCTACATATTACCTTGTTTACGTATTTCTGTCTACATATTACAATGTTCAATGTTTGATTTTGTTGTTCAATAACTGTTTTACTTAATACCTTCTCTGAGGTTTATGCATTTCATTCTCTGATTTAGAGCTTACATCTGAAGATCGTATATAATCCTCATCCTCTGAAGTATTTTTAAAGTTATTCAACATAAAGTTATACAAATCTTTTTCTACAAATCTAAATTGATCATTTTGAGAGCAATTAGGAGAAGTTGAGGTTTCCTCATGAGCTTGTTCATTTGAGGATGAAGAATATGGTTCATTTACATAATTTTCTATAGCAACTGTTTTTCCCCTGTTGATTTTGCACAATTACAATTTCAATAAAACGAAAACCTAGATAACTGTGCAGCTAGCTAAAAAGTTGAATATTTTAACATGTTGATTATTTAAAATTAGTTATTACAAATATACAAAATATTAAAATCCTTCAAAAAAACAAAAATAATTAACATAAAATCTCAATAAGATCAATACAAGCAATAAGATTTTTCCAAAATGCCATAGAAAATTACCCATATTAAGTCAGGAAAATATATAATTGTTATTGTAACCAACTGGCATCCAGAAAACTATAATGTAATTTTTATAAAAAATTTCCTGTAATTTTGTTATTTACATACTAAAGGTTTTAAATACATATTTAAACTTTTGCCTAAAAGCAAATTTTTCAATTTCAGTTATTTAACAATCAATTTCATGATCACTGAACAATCATGAGACAAATTTTTTATTGATGTTGTTTTTTATGATCCTCAAATGTAAAAGTCAATCAGAAGAATCTGCTGAAATGCTGTATGCTGAAATGATCCATTTGTCAAACACTTCTACCTTAACTTTAATTAACATTACATTCTTGTATGGCAATCTCTTTTTTTTGTTTAGCCTCCAGAACTACTAGGTATTACTTCAGAGGAGAATGAGGATGATTTGTATGAATGTAAATGAATTATAGTCTTGTACAGTTTCAGGTCGACCATTCCTGAGATGTGTGGGTAAATGAAACCCAACCACCAAAGAACATTGCTATCCACAATCTAGCATTCAAATCGGTATAAAAGTCTGCTTTACTAGGATTTGAGCCTTAGAACTCATGACTTTGAAATTAGCTGGTCTGCGATGACAAGTTCACCATTTAATCAACCCAGTGGATTCTTGCCTGTCAATCTAAGAATTTAAAAAGCTATTTATTAATTTTCAAAACAAGTATTCAACTTAAATGAGGCCCAATCACTTAGTTTTATCTATAAATAATAATGTATTGGCAGTTACATAATAATTTACAGAAGGTGTTCATTTCCATTCACTTCTATGCACTTGGTCAACATGTTTGACCATGTTCCTGGCAACTCTACTAGCTGTAATCTGTCTTATTTTCTGGATGACATTGATAATATTTGTCTTCAATTTCTGCAGGGTGTGTGGATTGCTCTTATAATCTATTTCTTTTAAGTAACTCTCCAGAAAGAAGTTTGGACTAGTTTCAGGTTGTGGCCATGTAGATCAGGAGATCTACGTATCTACAATCGTAGGCCTCAATCCTTTAGAGATGATTCTTCCACCGAAAAAACCTATATCATCTCAGTAGTAGAGCAAGCTGTATAGCAAGTGGCACTATCTTGATCCAACCAGCAGTCATACTCATCCTCTTGCAGTAAGGTTATGAACTATTGGATAATTTCTTGGTAAATGGCAGCACCCACAGTTTAAAAACAGGGGTGTTTAAGAACAGGGGTTCTGTTATTTTTCACCTTGAAATGAAAGTTATATGTACACAAAGTTATAACCTACAAAACCTAAATAAGGTTTCAAACCCGTAAGTGCGGTCATATGTCACAATTATTTGTGGGTGCAAGGAAGATTCAAAGAAAATGTAAGGTTTCTTAGTATCCCAGGTCTGCTAGTTCTGACTCTCAACATACCCACCAAAGTGAAACCAAGCACTTGATTTAAAATGCCGGTGTTGATTCTAATAATTTTTTGGAAATTTTGACAGTATGAATCCTTTTAGAAAAATCAGCATTAATTAGCTCATGAAAAACCTGTATTCAATACAGATAAAACATTTCAGTGTTCCTCTCATTGCAGTGGGATTGAACCTAGTGAAATCTTCTTTTCCCAGCTTAATAACTGAATTCTGATAATTGCCTCTTTAATGCTCTGTATAACTTACATTGTTAAAATTAACCTGTGTCGGACACACCTATGGTTTAATACCAAACGTGTTTCAGGAGATTTTTTTAACTAACTTCTAAATAATAATTTTCACTAGTGCTTCCTTTTCAAATTTCTCCCTGAACTTTCGCCGACACACAACATGGGATTTCATTTGTAAATAACTTTCCTTCATGAATACTCATTCTTCAATAGTAACCACATTTTAACAAACAACATACAATTATGCAGTCTTGTTCAAAAGCCAATGTTCGACACAATTTTAGCAATACTCAAATGAGTAAACAATAAACAGTCCACTCCATTCCATCTCCAGTCATACCAATATCTTCTACATTATTTTACCCATCTCACACCAATATATGAATTTTAACAAAAATGTGCATGTACTATAAACTACTGAGTGATGGACCTTATTTAAGTTGAACATTTGTGTTTGTATAAGATTTTCATTTAATTTTTCTAATTTATGCAAAAAAACATTTCATTTATATTTGTTTTATTTTCTTTGCAGAAAATTTACTAGCAAATGGGACAGGTAAAGTCACAACAGGCTTGGTAGCTGATGGTCTGTGGGTCAAATTAGGTGATGTTTGGGAGGAAATACCAAAAGATGAATGTGCTATTAGAAAAAAAGGCTGGGTGAAACAAGGATTTGTTCCATGGATGGGTATGCTTTTTAAATTTTACTGCATTTTAATTCTTTTTTTAATAATAAAAAAAGAAATTAAGATTTCTCCATAGTAAACAGCAAAAAACTACCTAACTCAACCCTTTATAATCGAATTGAAATAAAATTACTCTGTCCACATCTTTATACTTTTCAGTGACTAGAGCATTAACTTTAAGGGTAACATATTAATAGAATAAAATAATATGACTTTTGATGTAGCTTTGTAACTTTGTAATGGATTATGAAAGGTGATCTAATAGATTTCCTCTTACTTTCATACATAGACAAAGTAATAATTCTTATGGTAGCAATTATTCAAGTTTATTGAAGGCCAAAAATTAACTAATTTCAAAGTATTCTCAGTTTTTCGACTGCATTTTCTTGAAATTTATTTGATTAGCCAAATCTTTTAATTGAACTGTGTGACCTTTGTTAAACAGATGAAATCACTAACTTACTTTTTTCATTTATTACTCTAAAGAACTATTACATTAAATTTCATTATTCACAATAAATTTTGGTTATATACTTTATGCCTTATGTTTGATAGTTTATTGTTTATTTTCTTTTTAAAATTCCTTTTTAGAATTTGTTTCTTATTAATAAAATTATTCTTTAAACTGACTCCCAACAAGTTTGAAGAACTTTTCAAATCATTACAGAGGATTTTCATGGTTTTAGTTGATTTTTATGTTTTATTTTCATTTGAAAGTTATCAATTTTCACCCTTTTCTTTGAGAAATTGTATCTCAGATTTGATATCCCTACTATTAGATTGTTACATTCATTATTGCTTATTGTCAATACAAAATCTGATTCAATATTACCAATCACCTTTTGTTACTTCTTAACCCTCCTTGACATAAAGGATTAAAATTTCAGTATTTAAAATTACAAATTTAAGTATTACAATGAATTAAGTTTTTTTCCATAAGCCATTATTTTTTAATTGATTATAATCATTTATATATTCATAAAATAATGTAATGAAATCATGTAATATTAGGATAAAATTTATTCATAGTGTATTAAATAAAAGTAAATAGCATAAAAATTTATAAAATAAATATACTTTCTGAGATTTTTTTTTTTATAGTTTATATTTTTTCAAGGATTTGTTACTTTTATGAGTATTTATAATTTCAACAAATTTTTTTTTAAAATTGTATGTTAAATTTTCAGGAATTCACTATTCACTTACTAGAAATGATGATTGTACCAAATATATCCCATATTTACCATTTTATACACAAGGAAAATTGATAGGTATTTCAGTTGCACCTTTTGGAAGATTTAATGTTGAAAACCGGGAGTGGTTTGAAGATCCACCTGTTCTAATTACTAAAGTAAGTATCAGTATATATTGGCAATATAATAATATCAACCCGTTCATTAAATACAAATTTTTAATACTATTTAGCACTCCTTGAGAAAATAAGTACCATTTCCAAATATGAGCATTATAGAAGTTCATTTGTTTTTGAGCTCTCTATGCTTCACAAGTACCTGAGCTCTTTTGTATACTAATCTTCTGCTAGTACACAAAGAACGAACACAAACTAAAGGAAACTAGAGCTTTTCAGAATGCAAGGAGGACTGGACCTCTTGGACAGGGTAACATTTAAAAAAAATGTTTCATTGGTTAAAAAGACACTTTTAAAAGTAATCATTCTAATAGTGCAACATGAACTATTCTGAACGCAGTGTACTCCAAGCTCTTTCATTCCAATATTATATCTTTTTATTCCAGCATCATACATGTTGTCTTATTTACATATATGAAAGATCTATAATGCAGTGGCAGTTAAAAACAGTTCAGTTTATAAAAATACAGTGTTTTCCATTAAAGTCACTCTTATAGCATAAAAGCAGAAATGAATTAAAAAACATAAAAGTTGACTCATACAATAAAAGAAAAACCCTTTTTCTTTATAATAATATGTGTAACTAAAATGGAATAGAATACTTTGAAGCTTACTTTAAACATTGTCATGAATACAGTGTACTTCAGAATGTGCTTTTGAAGAAAGAATTTACACCATAATTATTAAGTGAAAAATAATTATTATTTTCATTACATTTTATAAATATAATTATTAAAATGTGGTTTTCCTACCACATACGTAGAAGAATCATTTATTGAGGAATAACAATAAAGGAGATCATTTTAGTGTTGAGTTATATCATTCAGTCCTTTTGAAGTACAAAAATACTAACTTTACGACATAATTTTTCTACCACAAGCAGTTGAAAGGTAATGTTCAAGAGGATATTTATTTTGGTTGATCATTAACTCAGTAGTTAAGCTTGAAGCGTATGACAGGAGTATGGAATGCAAATTAAAATTGAAAAATTTTTGTTACCATATAAGATTTATTTTATACCCTGGTTCTTATAGACTTTGAGGGAAAAATTAACATCAGATTTTTAATGAAGGGCAGGGAAATATCACTTTACAGTCACAATTTCAATGACCCAAATTCATTATTTACAGGTTTTACTGTTTAAGTTATAAAAGTACTGTTTTCAATAATAATATTTTTCAATTATGTAAAAATCTGAAAAATTGTGATGACCAAAAGTGATTTTACATTAAAATGTTTTAATGTTGTTAGTTTATATAACAATTGGTTGGTTAATAACATTTTATTATAATTTTTTTTTTTGTTTACAGGCTATTGTTTCAAATGGAGCAGAAACATGTGTTTTGGATTGGTCTGTGAAATATCGTATTGCCAGTTTTCATACTTACTTTATTCAAAATCCAAGAAAGATTCTTATCGACAAATCACCAACATGTGAAGAGCCTTGACTTTAAGAATAAATATATTTGATGAATATTACTTTTATTGTTAATTCTTATCAACAGATCACCAAAGTGTGAAGAGCCTTGACTTTAAGAATAAATATATTTGATGAATACTACTTTTATTGTTAATTTATTTTATTTTTGTAAAGAATCATCTGTAACTACACAAGAAATTCTTTATCCAACATAAAATAGATTAAGCAGACTCAGCGTTAGAGGAAATATAACTCTCTTGTGTCAGAAAGAATTTTAATTTTTCAAACATTAAAGTTGTTTGCTGTAAGAAACATTTAATTGGTTACCATAAGTTTGGGAAGGAAAACCTTTTGTTATTTGTTGTTCACAACCTCTAATGCTGTACTTAAAAGGTTGAAAACTTAGGATCTTCATATAAAAAAAGAATTCTTATGTGTTTTACCCTTGAAACTTTTGAAAATTATTTAAAAAAATACAAAAACAAAACCATCATTGATCCAGTTGCTATTGATTGCCCTAGAAAAAAAAGTCACTTAAAAATTACTTTTTCTAGTATTCATTATAAGTGATAAAAAAAAAAATTATATAAAAAGTTTGTGTATAAAATTACACATTGTTGCATAAAAACTAAATCTAGAAACCAAAACCTATTAAAACGTGTATAGCTTTAAATTAATAATTTTTTTTCTTTTCACTCCATCTTATGGGATTTATTTATGAATGAATAATGTATTTTGAATAATAATGTATTTTGAATATTTATGAATAATAATGTATTTTGGATAACCAAAACTTATAAGACAAATTTTATTAACATCTCTCATAAATTCTTATCCTACAGAAGCTGAACATGGTGTAGTATAAGCAGTGTAGCAAGGATCCTCGATCTAGACTTTTTTCTTTGTCTATTCTCTCTGCCTTATAGCAATCAGCCATCACTAAACTTCATAAATTCATTCCAATCTAAAGCCAGGACATTCACCTATTGCCTCCTTTTTCTTTTCCCTCTTTATCTTTCCCACATCTTTCATTAATTAATAAAGATATATTCCATGTTCGAATAATTGTAATCATTTTCCATTTCCAGTGCTTATCACAATTAATCTGTTCCTTACCATTCCTTTTAGTAAGTACAGAATTTTTATAAAATCTTCACTCCATGCACTTAGCTCTATGATGATGGTGCTACCATTTTTTTTTTTTTTTTTAATTTATTCGGGATTGGACCAGCTTTAATATGAACACAGCCCCAAGGGAGAATTGGGAAATTATTCACCCCTGTACTTCTTCCAGCATCTTGGTACAGGTAATTTTGACCAGCATCGTGGACACCATATGTCACACCCATTCAGTTTGTTGCATAGTTCCCACGATGTTATCTGGGGAAAGCACACTGAATTCTCTTAAGCAAGGTTCTCTGTGCAACAGGAACCAATCACACAAAAGCACTGTGTTTTATAGTATCTTCCTCTCCTCAATGGTCATATACCATGGAATAAACTCATAGTAATGGTTCAACCACTCCTAATAGTCTGAAATCAGTCTGTAGGTACAGCTGCTCTTTGTCAACTGTTCCCTTATATGGAGCTACTTGCAGAGGGACTATTTCATCATAAGTTTTCAGTTTAACTTGATTTTGGGATTCTTCCGGTACTTCATTCATAACTCCAATTTTAGGAAAATAGTTTTATGGTCACTACTATACGAGACATTTAAGATTGTTAAGACAATCAAATTATGATCATAACTGAAGGTGACCAGACTGTCACTAATTCAGACTGTTAGTAACAGTTGCAGCGTGATATTTTGAGCATAGCATAAATTTTAAGGTGTAGGTTTTTTCATTTTAAGGTGTATTTTAATTATTTTTAAAGATGTTTTTGTTTGTAATTAATTTTGAATTTTTAACATTTAATTTTAAAGAAAAAATCAAATACATCTAGTTCGGACAATGATAAAACCAAAATATTTTTTGTCCAGAAAATAACTGTTTTCTAGTTAGATTGGTACTTAAACCTGCTGAGTTGCTCAGTTATGCAGGGATACAGTTATGTGTCAGAGTTGGAATGAAAAAGACTAAGAAAATTTTCTTTCCATGATTTCTTATATTATACAATGAAGATCGAAAGCATCATAACATTTCATCACTTTATTCACCAGAATCAAAGTTCCTCCTATCTCAAACTTTCTAGTCAAAGTTCATTATAGACAAAAAGATTATTTTAACATATCTACTACTTCTGAAATCTAAGATCGAAAAGTAATGAGTTATAAAAAATTCAATTAGAAAATTCACTGCAGTTACTACCACTTAATTTGTCGATAACTCAGTGTGAACTTCGCTTAATGATGAATTTTTATAAATTGAAGGAATCTCCTTTAATGGTGAAATTGGGCATTTCTTCCAGGTAAAATTAAATAATGGTCTTCCCATTATTTGAAATAACATGCATATTATTTTGTAAAAAGTTTATTTTCTGCTTACAACAAGGAAAAGACAATTTATTTATTCAAAACAAATTAGAGAGCTTTTTTGTACTATGAATTTTTATTATCAGATATAATGGTGTAAAAATCTATTTTATTGCAGCCAGTATTCTTTATTACAATTCTGTCAAGTATTTTTTTTTTGTAACACCTCATCTCAGAATAGAAAGTATCCATATGGGGTAGGTAGTATATGGTATTGTATTTGACTTCTTTGTTGAAACTGCAGTATAATACTGTACGTAAAAATATAGCATTAACATTTACTTTAAACATTGTGAGAATTATTAAACCAATATAATTCAAAATAAAACAGGGTACTACTTGTTTATTAGGGGGGGGAGGGTGAGCAGTGTTGTTTTCTGTTTCTATATTAATAAAAGATATTGTGCTAGTTTAATATGCTGTATTTACCCATTATGTTATATAAGAGTCACTGCTGCTGAGTTGCCAAAGGCCAAAAGTCTAGAATTGCCTTCAATCAGCTGAACAAGTCTTAATTGGGTAATTGTTGCAGCCACATTTTAGCTAAATATAATTTTAGATAATGACATGATCCTCCACAAAGTTTTTTTTAATTCTCTAGTCTGCAATAATACACCAAAAATATTTAACTGTTTCAATGTGTGGTCCAGATTCAGGATTCACAAAATTATACTTATGGTTTACCTTAAAATGTATATACCCCACCTTTTCCAATGTTGATGTTCAGTAAACCTTCCAAGAATTAGATCACATAGTAGTTTCTATAGTAATAATATTAAAAATGCCATAGTTCTGTTAGATGTTCTGTTAGATGATGGGATAAGAAAATATTCCTTTGCTTGTCAGCAGATACTCCTGAAAATCCATTGCTGAAGTGATACCCAATCCACTTATTCTTTCTGTATATGAGTATGCTTTCATCAATTTTATATTTTTAATTTATCACTTTTTATTTTTATTTAACAGCATGGACAAAACACTTTTTTGAACCTGTTAAATCTACTGATATATCATCCACAAGCATCATCAAAATAAAGAAAGGATAAGTGTATGAAATTTAGCAAGTTATTCATATTTCTTAGAAACAAAAATGAGCCCCAAAAAAACTGAAGGATTGCTGACTGATTCATCAGTACATGATGATTCATGAACTGATTAACCACTATTTACCAGATAATTGCATGAGTACAGTATTTTGACTATCAATGTCGTAAGTGTAATTTAAATTTTAGTTAAATTGTAAAATTCTAATGCTGTTAACAATTTCAATAGAAATTCATGTACATCACTAATGGTGCTTTTAGCTTTATGGAAACCAAATTGATTAGCATAGTTAATTATTTTTCTCATAAAAATGCAATAATTCTTTAGCTACAGATATGTCAAATATGTTAGAAGATGGGGTTAAAACTAGTTGAAGACAGATGGGCTTTTTTATTTTAACTGGGCTAATGACATTATGTTTCAGTAAGTCTGGGAAGATAACAATATTAACAAATGATAACCGATTGATTTCATTTAACACCTTATTTGGGGATGATATACCTTTTGAACATTACCTCAAAATAAAAGATGGTATCTCATTTCAAGCAGCAGTAGAATTTATTTTTTTATATAGCTTTTGTCTTTAGAAGTTACTGAGCAGAGGTGCATGAGATAATCTATAGCTTTGGAAGAGGCAAAGCTCCTGGCTTTAATGGAGTAATGATAGAGCTCCTTGTTCATTCAGTGAATATTAGTTGGGAATATTAACTAAAATATTCAACAAAATGTTATTTGCGGGCTATTTTCCATTATGTTGAAAAAAGGGAATAGTTAAATTGTTGTTTAAGGGTGACGGCAAGTATCCATTAGTTCCTCATATTGGATTCTTATTGGTCATTTGAAGCAATTATGTGTACGCCACACCTGTTTGGGTGGACAGGCTAAAATTTAAAACTTATTGCGACATTTTGTTGAGGCCCCAGTGCCTTTTGTTGTTAACAGTGACAGATGGTTACTGTACAGTTTCTCATGAGAATATATGGTGATTGCTGGGGTAAAGCCTACTAATGTTCTTGCATTTCAGCATCAACAAAGCTGTTTCGCAAAGAACTTCGATCAACTAACTTCTATTAAAATTAGAGAGATTGAGAATGATTGACTGAGAACAGCAGACTAAGTTGAATGAGACAGCTGATTGGCATTAATGAATGGTATTTTCCCTGATGTGAGGAGTCTGCGAGGACCTCTTGGGTGTAGGTTAGCATGTTTTGGCTGTCTGATTTCATGGTTTGTGGTGTGACATATCAGATGATACCTTTCATGTTTTATATGTTTGTCATTGGTATGATGAAAGACTATTAGAAGTAGTGAACCAGCTCGGGGATGTTGTGTTTACTATAGATTTAAATGTTAAATGGAAAAACTGGGTTGAATGGTTAATTGTGGAGCACTTCATGAAATATTTGATTCTTCAGCAAGATGAAGGAGGGTGTGTAGGATGGGAAGTTTAGGTTACCCAGGTGGAGTAACCTTAACTCCCCAACTCACCAAGTAGGTGGGGTAAGGAACTGCTTGAGCATTCTCTTGTCGCCAAGATAGATGCTTTGTATTTTTATTTCATGATGTTTTTTTTTGTTTTTAGGGCTATAGCTCAATTTTAAATATTTTATTTTTACTCAATTCTGTTCATTTGGGTATTTTATATTTGGTTTTGTTATGTGTTTATTGGTAGTACATTTTTACACCGATGTAAATGTCATTTGTGGTATTTATATTGGTGGTATCCTAACAGAGGGCAAGCTATTATCTGAGAAATGTTATTCACAAAACAATTAATTATAATTATAGTTATTAACAAAATTACCATAGATTTTATTCAGTCTATGGGTTCAGAAGCCCATGCCCTGATGGGCTAGGCCCATCAGATAGGAGGTAGGCTCTAGGTATGGAGGAGATGGCGTGGCTAATGGAATTATCACGTGGTGGTATCTGCCCCCCCCCTATGGGGTCAGTTTGTCCTTTAGTAAAATATGGAATTATTCTATTAGGCATATCTACTTTTGGTCAAAATATAATTAACACTCAGAAAAAAGTTGTCAGAATAATTTCTATACAGATTTTAGGTTACTTTTCATACAGGTTACTTTTAATAAAATATAAACTGTTTATGTTACCCTGTGTTTACATGTATGAACTGTTAATATACGTAAATAAAATTATAAAAGGGATAGATGGGCCATCAAAATGGTACCTGAAATCATGACCTATTGATTTACCCAATATAAAAAATTCAACTTTATGAAAATAACCCATATTACGTGGATATCAAGCTTTACAGTAAGCTTACTAAAAGAATAAAGGACTTATTTTGTCTTTAACTTGTTCAAAAATTTTAAAGGATTTATTGTTAAAAATAACATGTTATTCAATTGATGAGTATTTGAACCATGGCCTAAACCGGTGCTTCCCAACCTTTTTTCGTTCCTATACCCCTTAAAACTTTTAATTTATGAGTCCCCTCCACTGATAACTCCATACCTACAACTAAAAATGTGTCTCATTTCAAGACACAAAGAATCCTTAGCCGCTTAGACAGGCGGTATACAAACGAATGTACTGTATTTTACCAACCCAACGCTCATAGTCTAGCAGTAAGTTATTAGTTATAAGGTTAATTTTAAATTACATATTATAGACATAATACATTATATTAATGTTTATATAAGTTAACTGTTTTAATTTCTCAGTATTTCCGCCATTACTAATATAATTTTCAGGTACCCTCAATGGGACCCCGCGTATTCCCAGCTATACGCATACAACAGGTTGGGAAACACTGGCCTACATCATTAAATATGTAATAATTGTGATGTTTTATGTGTAACAAATGTATTTACTTATATTATCTTATATGTTCTTTCGTTTTCACATGACTGTCCAAAAAGGAGTCTAATTTATTTATGATATGTGTGTATATTTGTATTTTTATTCCATCATTCAGATCAACCGTTGAACCGATTTAGATATATTACCCCGCGTTTGGAATCCTTAAAAAACTGGGAGTGTTATAAGTTCTTTCTATATATATATGTAATAGTTGAGAGTTGCACTTTTAAACTGGGAGCCTCTATCACTATGTGAGTTTGGTTTGAACTGATTGATTCGAATCAATAGACTTCAATAGAATCACAAAAATAATAAAATTCAGTTTATATTAAATAAAATAAAATAATATTAAATAGATATAAAAGATATTTTGTTTAATAATAATGGGCTTGCTATGGCGACTGGGTATGAGGCTGGGGTTGTGGGGTGTGCTAACACTTCATGTTAGGCAGTCAATCAATCATCAACAATTTCAGGTAACAAACGGGTGGCTCTCGTCAGTGTAACGGAATCAGTTTTACAGGCGAATGTTGTGGTAGCTTGAAATTGAGCTGCATTATTGTAAGTTTTCCGATTTGGTGAAAATGTTTGTAATTTTAACCGACATCGTTAATTCATTCTCATGACTAAAGAGGTTTGCTTGTGTTTTTGTTACGTTTTTCGATGACATGTGTTAATTGTAGGTTATGAATCTTTTAGCTTTATCGACCAGTTGCTATAATACTAGCTGAGTTTGCAACAAGTATACTGAATATTCGCTGTCACATCAGTTGGTGTTTAGTTATTGCTACTACCTAAAATCCATTTCCGTTTATTGGAACGACATTAGCTGTAAATTTGATTTTTAATTTTCATTTTGGGTTATTCTTTGAAACTAAATTTGACCTAACCTATGAATTATTTTTAACAATCGTATTAAACTCTGAATTTGCTTATCCCACGTAGCCAACCGTTTTTTTAACAAACCTTATTAGAAATAATGATGAAATTTGTAGTGGTGGTAGTTTCAAGCCCAATGAGTAATCTGAATCTTCAACTCCAGCTAATAGTGAAGCTACTTTGGAAACAGCTTTTCATAGTTGGTTCCCAAATTCATCATCGTCAGGTATAAAATAAACTATAAGGAGCTGAGAGCTGGTTAACCATTACACATACTGCATGGTGTATACTATTTATTTTCACAACTAGAACTGTAGAAAAGTGGTTTTATCAACGCATAAATTTGTTTGATGTTTGTATTTTTGAAATAAAATTTGGTTATCAGGTCTTTGTGATTCAATTTAATGCGAATTAAGCATTTTTCATTGTTAGCCGATTTTTTGCATTGTCATAACAATTGAAATTTTGTTTCAGGTGGAACAAACTGCATAAGTACCATAAAATGAACTTTAAAAAATGAAATTCATGCTCAAACAATAATTTAATACATACATTAAATTATGATAAAAATAGTTATAATGAATCATTTCATATAGTAATATAATGTAATAGTGGTTATTTCCATTTTAGAGAACTATTGTTTTTATTATCCAATAACCTTTATATTTTACAGAATGTTTTTTATTTTTATGTTGGCGACCATATTCAAGAAGAAAAGTTAAAATGGCCGCAATCTGCAAGCAAAATTAAGTTCTCCATTCATATATGCTCTTTGATATAAAATTATTGGAGATAGCATTTTCAGATAGTAATCTGTAATTTAGTATAGTTTGAGAAATCATCAGAAACTATTTATGGTGAGCTTACTTTGAGAGTAGTTCCTCAATCAGCTCTGAGGGAAAATAGTATGTTAAATTGTTTTCAAATAAAACTCCAACAGTGACTTGTAATTTTCTGTATAGTAACCATAACTTTGAGTTGAGTTCAGAACTAATGTTATGAGCCCATCTAGCTGCTGTGCTACATTGCAAAGTTAATCATCACTAATTCTGATTTTCTTTTATACTCAGTACAAAAAAGATCCATATTTTTGCCACATAACTACATTTTAACTTCTGAAGAAATTATACACCAAAAAGAAATCGTCAATTAAGTAAAGGGATTTTGATTAAAAGCTTATAAAATGTAACTTTATATTACTTGCCTGAATTTAAAAAAGCTGAATAACTAAGTTTTGTACATCTTGACAATATTTAATGAACCTAAAATGTATCTAAAATATGAGTGAATGCAAAATTTTTAAAATTTGTGTGAATTGTATTTTAAGTAGAGGTAAATGCACTGTTAACTTAAGTTTCATATTGTGTGTTTTTGATCTTTGTGGCTGTTACAGAATATTAAAAATCACAAAAATATAAATATAATGTTCATTACTAATTTATTTGTTAATTTAATTACTGAAGTATGTTATACAGAAAAATTTTTGGTCATAATCTTCAGGTTATATATTTTGTAAAATAAAAATCTGTATATTCAGTTATAAAATTAGTAATGCATGTTGTAGTTATATAGAATTGAATGCATGATTTTGAACATTTTTTAAAAACTCATTGCTGAATATTGCTACACCTGTATTAATTACACTGGTCTACAAATTGGAAAAACATTTTCAGAACAGAAACATCAGTAAGTTAATCTTAATCTATTTTGTGCACTGATAGTGAAAATCAAGTCAGTTTTTCTCCATTTCAGTACTTATATTTTATTACGCTTTTTGAATAAAAAAAATTCTTGTAGAATACAGCTATAACAAATAAAACATACCTAAAACTGAAGGTTAAGAAGTAATCCATTTGAAGTGATTCAAGGAAAGTCGCTTGATCAGTTAAAAAAAATTGAAACTTACCCACTTGTTTCCTACATGTCTCGCTACCTTAAAACAATTTTTTCTTAAATTTTATATTTAAAGAGTTTACCTGTGGTGGCCATTTTTGTTTTAGTGCACACACCTATTGAAGTGAAAACCTTTTTTGGCACATTGTGCTGAACACTTTTGTGATAGACTTTTGCTTACAGAAAAAAAAAATGTGACTCGTAATTAAAAATTGTCATGAGATGCTAAGCATATATAAAGGAGAGAAAGACGTGGAGCAAGAATTTATACATTTATGCATATAATATACATAGAATGAGAGGTGGGAGAAAAAACATTGATGATCTGTCGGTTATTTCCATTACAGTCCTCTTTCGTTCTTTCTTTTTATAAAATTTTTATATATTGTTTAAATCATAAACATAAATTATTAGAATGTATTATATTATACATAACAGAATAGCAGCATGATATTTTATTATAAAATAAAGACAGTTGTACATATATCTTTGGATATATAGGACATACTGTAGAGGTGTTCTCTTCCAAAGTTAAAGTTCTTTTTCTTTCGATCTCTCAATCTTTATCTCTTTCTCTTTTTTTCTCAGCATTCAAACATTTTACATTATTGCCCATGTAATTCAATTAAATATATATCCATTTATTTAATCAGCAATAGAATCAAATATAATTATTAACTAATGATCGGATCGGTATTAATTGTTTAAAGTTTTCACTTGTTGGCAGTCCCACAACTGGTTTAACTTTTCTTTTTTTTTTTTTTGTGATTGTAAGGGTTTATGGAAAGAATCATAACTAAAAAAATATTAGTCCTGGAAGGACAAAACAAAAAACAATTTATTCATATTTTCTCAAGGAAAAAAGATTGATCCACTAATTTGTTTACCTATTTCTCTTCTGACTATGAGAAAATTTCCGGTAAAATTTAACATGAAAAACAGTGAAATTTCATTATTTTTTCCAATAGGTAGGGATGACATATACAGTTTGAATTATTTTTTATATGTTATTAGTTTTACAATAAATAATATTAATGGTGATAAACTTACCCCTAAATTAATGAAATTTTTAAAAACTAATTTAAAAAAAAAATCTAACTGGTTAAATAACTCTGATTATTTGATGGGCTTATTTGGGCTATTGATAATAATCTCAAATTTGCAAAAAATAGTTTTTTAGTAGATATTTATGGCAAATAAAAAAATATCTTGTATATTTTAATAATAAAATAGTTATAACCTCTCAAAAATCGATGAAAAACCTGTTAAGGGATGGCATACACAGTTTGAATTATATTTTTAAATGTAGGTATACATTAGTAGTTTTACCATAAATAATATTAATGGTATATACTAACCCCTAAATCTTTATGAATTTTGAAAAATAATTTTTAAAAACAAATTCAAATTTTGTCTTCAAATAACTCTGTTTCTGATGGGGCTGGTGATAAAAATCTCAAATTTGTGCAACTTATAGTGTTCTTGGAAAATAAAAAATTTGTTTGTGTATTATACTAGAAAAAAAGTTATAACCGCTCAAAAATCATGAAAAATCTGTTAATAGCAATACCATTTTGACTCTCTTAATATCAATAAGTGCTCCAAGGGGGTTTCTTGTCTTTTTGGCACTTTAATATTTTTATAATTATTACTATATGAAATAATTTGTTTGACCAATTCAACTGCAGTGTTTTATGTTATAACAGTACTTGAAGTCATTTCCAATCATCAAGAAAATTCATGTTTCAACATGCTCATTTATGCTTGTTACATAATTGAGCTTTGAAATTAACTGACTGGTCAGTCTGACATTAGCCAGTGACCTGTTCACATCTTTACAAAGTGTCTCAAATTTCATCCTGTGTGTGGAAGTGTTTATTAAATAAATAAATAAGTTTTATTTAATAATATTATATTTGCAAATTTTAAAGTCAGTTAAATTTTTATATTATTTTCAAGTAATTACACGTAAAACAATGGAAGAACAATGTTCCATAGCAATTTATGTGAATGAAGAGCGTCATAAAACAGTGTATGGTACAATGCCAAAAGAACTCATTGAAATTTGTGAATTTAGTAATAAAAACCTACAACTTATATTTTTATGTGCTAATTCAGATGTCATTAGTTTGTAAATATCATGAAAAAAACATTTTGTCAAAATTCAGTCACCTGTATGGACAGTTTTGTTGTGACCTTTGAGAACTCAAAAAACAGTTAAGAAATACCTAATACAAATAACATTAGAGCAAACTCTTAAAGAACACATCCAAATTTAAATTTAGTTCCTGGAAAGTCTCTTTCTGTCAATTGATTCAAAAGTATTTTTTCTGAACAGAACGAAGAACTGTATGGATGCAAAGAGCAGAAAAGCTTAAAGCCATAATACAGAAAGTCACAATACAGAAGCTGCTGTACTGTTATGTGAAGACCATCACAATGCAATATAATTTTTTATTGCGATGTGGGCCAATACATTACCCCACATCACAATAAAGAACAATTTGGATGCTGTTTGTAGCATTTTGGGTGTATAATTTGAAAAAAATTAACCATGGATCAATCACCATTAAAATTTAAAATAAATAAAGTGTCTGAAAAATGGAAAAATATTCTTTAACAGTGTGTGACTCAAAAAAGTTTTAGGAAATGAAAATCCAGCTCAGTCATCTTCACAGGAATATGATAATATTATTTTAAAATTTGAGTTTAAAACTACACAGAGGTCGTTCTCACACAATTTCAAGAAAATTATCAGAAGAAATATCCCAGCTTTTGGTTAACCACACTAAATAATAAACTTTCATTGCTACAAAAACAGTTTATGTACATTTTGATTTTTATTAAATGAAATAGAAGTGTCACTGTTGGATGAGACTATTGATTGATTGTTTGAAAACCATTTACGTAGTGGAAAACCATATTGTTCTAATAAATTACAAATATCTTTTCTTAATTGATTGATTTGATTTAGGTTATCACACCCTGTTATAAGATCATGAATATAAAAATCATTTTTTATAGTATTACAAGCAAGAGGAAAATTGTTTTCATTTTCATTAGTAATTTGTATAAGACATCTAGTAGCTAGAAAGCTAACACTAGCGGTACCATAAGTTACAGTTTTTAAAGCATAATGTTTTAATTTCTTATCTAGCGAATCACACCATAGGATACATTGTAAATTACAATCTTGTGATTTAATTAAAATTTGTCTATACATTTTTGTTATGTCAACAGTAATTACATAAATATGAATTCTAAATCTAAGTAAAATAGTAAAAAGATCTTGTTGAACAGTAGGTCCAACTAGTAATGTATCATTTAATAGTTGTTTTCGAAGAACCATCAAAAACAACTCTTACTTTTGTAATTAAACTTGAATCCTTGAACACAGCATGATGTGGTAAATAAAATACCTTTGAACTCTGTGTTAACCAATCTTCAGAATAAAGACATGTGACCTAAATGCAAGTAAGTATTCATTGATAAAGGTACAATAATTGTTCTTAAAATTAGGATTTTTACTAAACTTATGTTCTAAGACTAAAAATCTTTGTTTTGCATTTTCAAATGATTCACCAAGTTCACAATTGTTATATGTATGTGGTAATGAAACAATAAATGTCCCATTTTTATTTTGCCTTGTGTTTTCAGTAAGTTTTTCACATATGGTGTCTAATTATTGTGTTTTAGTGTTACATTCCTCTAATTTCCAAAATTTTTCTATTTGAGCAGAAAGATTTCATTATCAAGATATCATTACGAATAAAAAATGAAGAAACAGAACTACTGTTTGTGCGATTGAAAGGAAGATTTCCAGCTAGAATATATCCTAGCTTGGTTTCTTGCATTATCGGGTAGTGTTGTTTAAGTATAAGCTTGTTAGATAATATGAGATTTAAGAAATATTGAGCACCTAAAAGAATATCAACATTAGATAAAATATTAAATTCTGGATCTGCAAGAAATAAATTGTTAGGCAAATTAAGTAGACATGAATTAAATGATTCAGTAGGAAGATTATCAGTTAGATTGGGTAATACAGGACAAACAACTTCGAACGTAAAGTTTTGATATCTTGAAAATAATTTGATAGCAACACTGTAATTAGACTGACATAGTGAGTTATTGATTCCAGAAATCGAAAGATTATTTTTTGTTAAAGATAATCCAAGTTTTTTAGCAAAGTCCATTGTACAGAAGTTAGTTTGGCTGCCCGAGTCAAGTAAAATCCTACAGGATTGATATTTTTCATGTTTATCAATAGTATTACAAATTGCAGTAGATAAGAGAACGTTCATGTCTATTTGTAACTTTAGAGCACAATATGTATTGTTATCTTGTTTACTACTAGAATTATCACCTGCTTCTACATGAATTAAAGAATGATGATTTTAGAACATTTTTTAAATACATGTTTGTTTTTACAATTAATAACAGAATGACCAGTTCTTAAACAATTAAAACAACATTTGTTTTGTTCTAAAAACTCCTTGCATTTTTCTATTGTTTAATCAAGGAAATTTTTACATGAATATAAACAATGATTAAATTTACACATGATACATTGAATAGGTTTTGAATTTACATGATAACTAACCAAATTTCCCTTGTAAGTTTTACTTGAATTTATATATTTACCTTGTTTCTTGAAAGACTTATTACAAGTTTGTTTGCTTACAGAATGTATAGTATATGATTGAACTTAAGTCAGGTTTAGCTTCAACATTTTCAAGTATCTGTCTTCTAAAATTAAGAAATTCAATAAAGTTTTTAAAATTGGGAAAATTATCATTTGAAAGCCTTTCCTTCCAAAGTTTGGAAGTATTTTTGTCTGACTTAGATGCAATAACTTTATGACAATGAATTCATAAGCATTTACAGGTAAATTCATTGATTCCAATGAATTTATACAAGAATTAATTTTATTAATAAAGTTATCTAAATTGTTTGCAGACTCCCTATCAATAAAACTAGTTTTTAGAATATAGAGAATTTAGAATATAGAATAAGATGTACAAAAATTATACTACGTGATTCAGGAGGACAATTTAAACTTAATTGTAGAGAATTTAATTATAAGAAGATTGATGTAAATATTGTCAACAAAAAACAAATAAAATTTTAAACATGTTATGTTTAAAAAATGTATGATTTATTGCCAATTTAACAACATTATTGTATCTCAAACATAAAAAAATTTTTTTTTTACCCTATTTTTGGCGTTTTACATGGGATATCTTAGAGACTAAGAAAGATACACTTCTGGGACTTATTTTTTTTTCAATTTCCCATCTCAAAAACCTTAAGAAACAATGTATTTGCCCCTTAATTGAACTTCCCAGACTATCAGAAAGGCTTAATTTACCTGGAGGAACTGAAACTCGGGCGAAATCTTTCACTCTGTATAACTCACTAATTAAGCATTTTCGGACCTATGTTTATATGAACTTTTTTATTATTTTTAGCCTCTAGAATGAGTTGTCGAAGTATTGCCCTTACCTCCTGAATCATCCTGTGTATTTATTATCAAATTTTTTTTTTAAGTAGGTTTAATGCAACTGTGTAATTTTCATTAGTTATTGACAGATTTTTGATGATATTAAGAGCTTCATTCTCTAGAGATGAATGTAAGTAATGTAATTTTTGAATTTCAGACAGATCATTTCTAAAATGAATTAAATCATTAAATGTATAAAATAATGTTGCATATATACATTCAAGTATATATCCATTGAAACATGGTAAATTAATTGGCTGCAAAACCTGTAATTGATTAGTTAAAATTGGTTTAACATAGCATTATTTGTTTCATCGGGTTTTACTGACATTTTATGATGTAACAATGATTTTAATTTACACTATTACACAGATTATCTTCTGTTTGTGTTCTGTCTTAAGTCATAATGGAAGAATCATCATCAATTTCTATTTGAGATTGAATATCATCATATTTAGTTTGTAAGTCTAACAGATTTCTTAGTTTTATTTCTAAAGAATAGATTTCGTTTAAAATTATTTACAGAAGTATTGATACGCATAATTGATGCTTTAATTGACCACGTTTTCTAATAAGTTCTTATCAGACATTTTAATTTTAAACATATTAGATTGAAAATATATTGTAATGTAATATATAGCAATAACAATTTTAAGATATAAAAGTAATAAGTAAAATATATAAGATAGATATTATAAAATCACATTTATGCGTACGATAAATGTAGAGTCTTGCTAAAGTTGAAATTCTGTTCATGTTATATTAAAAATGATGTCCAAAGGTTGTTTTAATTCAATCTATCCTGACCGTAAGGCACAAAAAATATTGAAGAGTCGCTGCTTCAATCCGTCCCAATTGGACCAAAAAATATGTAAAATTTTAGTTGCCTCAATTCGGCCGTGAGGACCAAAAAATATGTAAAGTTGTAGAAATTTGTAGATAGATGTTGTATGGATGCACGGAGTACCACTATGAATATATTATGTATAGTAGCTGATGTGGTGTAGTCGTTTTTAAATGAACAAAGACCAGCTCTTGATTAAACGATATTTATTGTTGTAAACTGTAGTATATGTGTTGATGATGTTGAAGGCATAATAGTATAACGTAGTTTAAACTTTAATAGTATAATTTTCTTGAATATATTGAAATTAACATTTATAAATAAGAAACTTGCATAATAACATAAAGGACTTATGAATAATTATACTTATGAGTTATACATTGTCTGTTGCAACAAACATGATTGAAATACTACAGGCTACTGTCTGGGCATTTGGTCTAGTCCTAACTGCCCGGTGTCTCTACTGCAACCGAATATGACTCGTAATTGGAAAGTAAGAACAAATCGACCATGTCGGTGTCTAACCTTCAACATTCTCAATCTATAGAACGTAACTGCTGATAAATTGTAAGAATTTGAACAGGTATCATTTTTTGGGCCCATAAACCGTGGGACAGGTGACAAAAATCAGAAATATTTTTAACAGTAAGCACTTTTTATGTACTTAACCATTTAAAATTTATTTTGTTACTCACAGGGACATGTAAGACATCCTGTGGGTAAGACAGGGACATGAATGTTTGCGTAATCCTGAATGTAAACATGTAGAAGGCTCATTTATTATTTTGATTTCAATGTGATATGTTGAATTGTTGCTAATTTTAATAGTTTTTAAATAACATATACTTGTTTGATACAGCTCTCCAACATTCCCTATCTGGTGCCCGTCGTTTCATTTTGGTATACCTCTTACATCCTACATCCCTAACAATTTGTTTTACATATTCCAACCGTTGCCTACCTTCACAATTTTTCCCATCTACCTGT
>JAAAKQ030066577.1:66892-85298 GCA_010016005.3 Zanna intricata | reverse complement strand
ACCGGTGTTCTTTGGTGGTTGGGTTTCAATTAATCACACTTCTCAGGAGTGGTCAACCTGAGATTGTACAAGACTACTCTTGATTCACTTTCATACACATCATCCTCATTCATCCTCTGAAGTAATACCTTAACGGTAGTTCCGGAGGCTAAACAGATACAGAGAGAGTGTTTTTAAATAATTAAAAATAATTGTAATGATGTCAGTATGAGCTTATTCCTTCATTTTTGTTTAAAAAAGATTTGTTGAAAAAACAAATCATAAATTCAACATTTGTTCTGAAATACTTTAAATAATTCTCTTCCACTTTTTAATGCGATTCATTTTTTATTTTAGTCCAATAATAAAAAATTATTTATTTAGTTCTGAAAACTTTATGAATATATTTTATTTCTCTTAAACTACATACGTTATATTATTTCTCTGTATAATCGCCACATGAATTAAGACATTATCGTAGCGATACACCAGCTTCAATATACTCTTGTATTTTGCCGCCGGTCCATTTAGTCATTAACATCGTTTTTGAGTTCATCGTCACCCGTGAGTTGCTTACCACTCAAAAATTCATTCAATTTCCCGAACAAATGGCGGGTAATCGTAAATTTCCCAGCCAAATGTTCTCAGTAAATCACGGTCGGACTTGCAACATGCGGACGTGCATTGTCGTGGAGCAGGACGAGCCGTCGATCAGTCATCCACGTCGCCGATTTTCAATGGTGCGCCGTAAATTACGTAGAGTTTCGCAGTAAACTTCTGTATTTATAATCGTTCCGTGTGGCATGAAATCAATCAGCAGTATGCCAAACCGATTTCAAAAGACACTGGCCATCAGTTTCGGTCCAGATGCTGTGACTTGACCTTTGTTGGTCTGGTTGGCGATTGAGGATGACGCCATTTACTTGATTGCCGTTTTTTCTCTGGGGTGTAATACGAAATCCATGTTTCATTGCTGGTAACAATTGAATTAAGGAACTCATCACCTTTTTCTGTGTAGAATATAAAAAATTGCAAAGCAGATCCCATTCGGATTTTTTTTTGTGATGTTCTGTTAAGACGTGGGCACCCAACGTGTACAAATCTTTCTATAATAACAGCCGTTGAAACATCAGGAAAAAGAAGGGCCAGATCGAAAATCATTGAGCGGCAACTTTTCTGATTTTATCATTGACAGGTTTCAACAAGTCCTGGGTGTTTATTGAAAGCCTCTCCAAACGTTGTTCATCATTTACAATAATTCTGTTATATCTAAACCTTTCATGCCATTTTTGGATATTTCTTTCATTCATTACATTATCACCGTACACAGCAACCAGCTGTCTTATTAATTTCAACTAACTTAATATTTTGATGGTTTAAAAAACTTATGACTCCACGTATTTCATAGTTGCCAGCAACATAGATTTTCCCGTTAATTTTGTAATGTAATAACTCACATGTAATCAAAGATACTACAATGCAACATCTTACAGACAACAGTTCAGTGTGTACATTGCTAGTGTGGTTATGAACAACACAGGTTCGCCAACCTTAGGAGAGAAATTTCCCAGCGATCTTTACTTTAGAGATATCTGTTGTATATTTATATATGTTCAGAATCCTGGTTATTTATGCCCTTAGGCACCAGTTGATAAATTTGTCACAAAAATATTTTCTGCCATAAAAACACAATAGTAAAAATTCTTGCAGAGTTCTGCACAAGAAGACTGACTTTTTATTATCTTGTTTTGTAAAATTTTTTTGCTTAAGAATAGAACTTAAATTAAATGAGAACGCTGAAAGAGGAGTAATGTTTTATTAAATGTATTATTAAAATATATTTTCTATTTGTAAGAGTTTTAAATTATTATAACTATAATTTGATGAAATAATTAAAAACAACAAGTAGACCCTACACACAAGCATCAAGTTTAAATTCTCTCAGCACTGTGGCTCGTTGCATAAACGTGTGTGAAAAATACACAAAGTCAACATAACCTCAAATGAAGATATGTTGTCAACGTTTAATTGAACATAAATGAAGACCAACTCAACCAGTCTTAATGCAACTTTCACTTGCACAACATCAGATATACTGCTACAGCATATGTAAATTTCAGTGAAATTGATTTAATTTTGGAGATTTTTGAGCCATATTTTATACATGAATGATGACATTGTATTTTATACATTACATGATTTTTTTTGTAATCCTCATACCTCAAAATGTAAAGAAGATTGATTTTCACTCCCCCCCCCCTTTCATTAAACCATGAAATTGAAAAAAGAAACCTCAAATTGAGATTATCTGTTGTCAAGTGTAAATTGAGTGTAACTCAGGTATAACTCAACCAATTGTTTGACACTACTTTAGATACGCTACTACAGCATTCCTAAATATCAATTAAATTATTAAATCTAGTAGTTTTATAGAATTTCGAGCCACAAATTTTATACTTATGCATGTATATATATAGTTGTATGTAGTGTGTAGTGTATATATAGTTTTTCTTATGTCTTAAAATGTAAAGAAAATTCAATTTCATCCCCCACTCCCACTGTATGACAAAATAATATTTTACTTTTCTTTGAAAAAGCTTGTAAGAATTATTTTAATTTTATTATAGAAATAAAAATCTCAAATTTTTTTAGCCACCATGTATGATAAAAAACCCACTGGCAATGGTATTATTGAATCTTTCAATTACATGCATGCAGTAATTCAATGAGGGGTTGATATAATTGAAAATGATTGTTTACACACAGTTATACTCTTGGGCAAATTATCCAACCAGAAAAAATCACACATATAAAGGATACAGTTACCCTAAAGTTGCCAGCATTCTCTACATGATTCCAGTAGGAGGTTTAGCCATTCAGACAACAGCTGAGAAAAGATAGAGAGGTGAGAAAGAACATTAGAAAGGTTGTCTATCCATAGAGGGGCCATGAAATAAAACATGCAAACTTAAGTAGAGGAGAGGTTAAGTTCAGGTCCTTCTCCAGGCAATGAGAATTTGTATCGCTCTCAATTGTACAAGTAATTTTACCTGATATAGGAAAATTTATTACTTTTCAACAGTGTTGCATTCACTGCATGCATTAACACTGTTAATTAGTTTGATTTTTCTCCATGTAATAAAGAATCACCCGGGAACAGGCTCAGTTTTTAAGAAAAAGTCATTGTTCTCATACTGAACTTTAATGTGCATAGTAGTAAATGTGTACAAGATACTAAAATGTGGTTTGAAACATATCAAATGACAATAATAATTAATAATAATGTTTTAGGTAACCAAGTTAAGGCAGTTGAAAGTTATAAAAAATTATTAAAACTTAATTTTTTATGAGCATGAGGGTAATATTTTTTGGAAAGAATGATATAATAGTGTTAATTTTTAGTTGTATTTCTGATGGTATTTTACGAAAAGCTTATAATTATTTTTTTTAAATGTTACTTTTTTAAATATATGAACATATGTACATATATATATTTTACAAATTAGACAGTACATGTGGGTTTTTGTAAACTTTGGTTTTTTGCATTTTCTAACATTCTTAATATTTATAGGAGCTGTGGTAGCTGGGGAGACAAAGGCGATGGTTCGCCTATACTCTGTTCCAGCAAACCCAGGTTAGAATGTCTGTTACCCCATTAAAAATTTTTCCCTCCCAAGTTTTTATATGTGTATTAACCTAATGCATGATTTCAATTGTTAAGAATATTCTGTTTAAACGTGATTTTTTTCATTTAATAGTTTCCATTTTCTTATGTATTTATTTTTATACATTTTGGATTTAAATTTTCATTATACTAGTATGTATAATTTTAACCATTACACTCCATTTACTTAAACATCAGTTGAATGTAAGATATGTGAGTATATAAATATCTTTCTGATAATATCTCAAATACAAACATAATCTAGCATTCATATCTTTCTACATCCATTATTAATTGTTTTTTTATGTGAAGTATGTTATTGTATTGATAGTATGTGACATTGTTTTTGTGTATTAGTGACTCTTAAGTTTATGCTCTTAACACAATCAGCTAACTGGTATAAATCAAATTGACTAAAGATTTAATTGTTAGAAATTATATTACACAATGTTTATGATTATTTGAAAAATTATAAAGTAATTCTGCAGTTTATTAAATTTGTAATAAATGTTGCTTTGAGTGATATGAATCAACTTTAAAATTTTATAAGAAGGTAGTAATTTTTGAGCTTGATTTCTATTGGTATTTATTTCTTTTAGGAATATGTAAAACAAATTATTAGAGATATAGGATGTAAGAGATATACCAAAATGAAATGACTGACACTAGATAGGGAATCTTTGAGAGCTGCACCAAACCAGTCAAATGACTGAAAACAAAAAAAAAAGATTCTATTGAAAAATTTCATATTTATTTTAGTATGGATTATTTGTATTGCTATCAGCCATTATAATTGTTTTTATTCTCTTATAATGGAAATTTAATTAATTTTTTCTTGAGATTTTAGAAAAATGTTATCTGAGATTTTAGAATAGCCATCATTATCTGGGGTAATTGGCAAGTAGTAGTTAACTTGTATTATTTTATAATATTCAGGTTTGTCTTCACATTTTCCTGTAGAGTGGTATACAGTTGCAGAGTATAAAAATTATATTTTGGCTCATCAGTATCATTACTAATTTATAAATTTTACTTTATTATTTAAAAAAATGTTTCATTTCAGTTTTAAGTTATAGTTAAATTCTTTCACTGGGTTAGTAACCTGTAAAAAACTAAAATACGCGTATGGTATTGTGACATTAGTCATACATTATTGCATTTTGTAATTCAAATAAACCTTATCATATTTCATATTTTAAAGTTGAATGATAAATTATTAAAATACAGAATATGTTGTTTACATAACATTAATGTATATATTAGATATTTTATGAAATAGTTTCATAAAACTGAGAGAGTGTAATTTGAATAGAAAATCAATAGAAGTAATATATTGTTTATCAGTATGTTTACCATAAAATTGATTTAATTAAAAGTATAGTCTTTGTATATGTAAACAAGTTATATATAATTTTTTCTTTAATCACCAGTCAGCTTTTTAATACATTTCATTATCTTCTATTTTCTTTATTATATTTAATTTCACCATATTTCTTATATCCTTAATTTCTGTTTAATTAATGTTTTCATCCCTTTCACTTTTTGCCTTCTTGTTTGTTCTTTGTAAGGAGATTGAAGAATCTAATATAACTTTCTGAAAGTTCTACTGCAGGTGTTGTATTATTTACATTTTAGAACATCTTCATCTAGAGCTTAGTCAGTATCCCTTAGTTTTTAATATTTTTCTGGAACACTGTGTTTCAAAAATTTTTGTTTTCGATGGTTTCAGATGTACTCTATTTTGAGCTAAACAGTTTTTGTAATTCCTTTATCTATGTTTAATTAACATCATAAACTTCTTTCTGCATGAAAGTTGATGTGTATTTTTAACCTGCTTTTAATGACCCTACTTATAATAGGTACTATAAATGGTTAAAAATTATGGAATTTCAGTAAAGAATAAATTTCAATTTATTTGTGTAAATCTATTTCATAATAATATTAAATGTTTTAGTTCTTAAAACAATTGTGAAAAATATTGTAAGTTAATAGCCAGTTAAATGTCAGTGCATCAGTATTGTAATAAACTGTGTTGAACTGATTATCGTTCATTGAGGACTAAAAACCTATTGAATTAAAGTATAATTTTAATAAACCATTCTGTTGTTTTTTTTTCAAAGGGATATTCTAGTGCTTTTTTTATTTTTATTTAAATACTTTCAAAATGATGTAAAGTACTAAAATTGGTAGTTAGCTAATTTAGCTTAAAGTCATTTAGGAAAAATTAATAGCTTACACTCCATAAATCAAGAGTTGAACAAATGATGTCAAATTAATTAAGTTTTGAATGAAATTGCCCATTATTGGCTGTTTTATATAAATTAGTAAATCTCTGCTGAGATCAGGCTCTCATAGACTTTTATTTTTTTTGCTAGCAGGTATCATTATTATCACAGGAGCATAGCAAAGTGTGCTACAAAATATCTTCACAATCTGTTTATGTACTTATATTTTGAGGAAAGTATAATTTCCTACCGATAGTCTGTACTTTGTGCTAATAATGATACGTACTGCTTATTTTTAATAATAAGAAAATTAATCTTGTTCGTAGAATTTTTTTATTATACAATAGTGTGTTCTGCTGTGTTAAAACATGAGTTACTTCATGAGTAACTTATACATTACTTCATTTTTTTATGATTAACTTTTTTATCAGCATCTACATCAAAATATTTTTCATTAGTATTTGAATATTCTATCACTATAATGTCTTATTACAATCGGTTTGTATTTTTCAACTGTAACAAACAGACAGAAAATGTATCTGCAAGGATGGTCATCACATCTGCAATGTAGAGGTCTGTTTCTAACAGAGTAAAAACTATCCCTACTCATCTCCAGTTGTATGGAATTAAATTGGAGATCATGTAATTAAGACAACACTGTGTATTTAAGGTGTGAAAACATTTTACAACTTCATTTAATGGAATTTTTTATTTAAAATATCTATCCATTTTCATTTAAACACTTTTCCAGTTGTATGAATATTTTTTATTGTCTGCTGTAGAATTGTTTATTAATATGAGATCAGTACCAGTGATTTTTTTAAAAAATCTTCCATAAATAAAAATGGGCAGAAAAATTCAAAATTTAATGAGTGTGAAAAAATCCTTATTCATATTTACTTTACATTAACTGTTTGTTTTTGGAGTATGAAACTTGGAAATTATATATATAAAAAAAGGGTGTAAATAACTTTCTGGATAAAAAAATGATCTGTCTTTATTTAAATGAATCCATTGTGAAATAATAAGAGTCTTCATTTTGTTACATGAGTTATCAATAATTGTTGTATAAAATTGTATGCAACTGCTCAAATTGTGTTGACTAACTGTAATCAAGACTAGTTGACTAGATTGATGGGTAATAACAACTACCTTTTCATATAATTTATTTCAGATTATGATCTATGCATTAAGAACATTTCTATGATAAAATAAGAAATTTCATCATATTGTAACTAACAAATACTTATTGCTCCAGAGCATTGTCTGAAAAATGACACCATTGTATATTTATTTTTTGCAAAACATGTTTATAAGGTATATGTAAATATCCTTTTTTTCTTTTTGTTTAAAGTGTATATTTACAAAAATTTTGTCCTGTTAATCTTCTCCTTTTATATTCTATCCTTTCCTGTATCTTTCTAATGCAATAAATTTATTCATAGTCTAAAATTGTATGTCTTAATATTCTTGAGTAACTTTATATTAAGTTTGAATAAAGTATTGACATAACTATAAACATTTTTAATTAGTTAAAATTTATTAAACAAAATTAAAGTACTCTATGAACAGTTGACTTATTTTATCATACTATTTAATTTAAAAATTATTCAGTTTATTAAAATAGTAAGTTGTAAAAGTTATTCATAACTTGTAGTTTTGAGAAAACGTTGATGTTTTATAATATTTATTTCATATTTAAAAAAATGTTGAAGTAAAGGTAATTTTGAGAGGTGTTAAATATTTAGTAGTCAACTAAATATTTTTAAATGGCAGGTCACCCACTGATCCATAGAATGATGACCCTGCTAACACTAGGATAGTGGAATAGAAGATTATTATGTATTTTTATTTTTTATTTATACCTTCTTTCTTTGTTCTCATAAAATATGTATTTATAAATCTATTGAAAAACGATTACTACCCCACATTTTTGTTTTTAATTTATCATCTTAAAGAAGTTAAAAAGTAAAAAAATAAAATCAAAAATTTTTTTTCCCCATTTTTATTGTGATTTTTAAGAATATTATTTAAAACTTGTTTAGAACTGACAAGGGAAAAAATATTTCCTTTTTTTTTTGTGGGAGTATCATTATTAAGATGTCTGCTGCTGATTGTGAGATTAGTTAGTTCTCTGTATTCAGGAACATGTAAATTATTCAATTATGCAAAACAAGACCGTACATTCTGTTTGATAGATAAATAAAATTTGATCTATCAGATATTCGAGCAGTGTTGTTTTAGAGATTTTGTAATACTATATTTAGACCACCTTTACTTCAGTAATTTTGAATAAATTGCTGGTAGTTCTTCTTTCTGGTAGTAATTGTTGGTTGATACAGATCTTTGGTGGCACAGGTATTAGTCTTATTCTATGTAGTTCTCAGTTAGTCTTTTTCTATGTATGTCTTTTCTCTACACTCATTTTAGAGCAATGAATGCGGCTGGTATAATGATTTGTGGAGGGGATAAGAGAGAAAGTGATTGACAATTACCAATTAGCCATGGAGAATTTTGTCTTTAAGGAGTATACAAGAGCGTGAATAAAACCTACCCCTGCTTGACCCTGCTGTATGTTGCATTACAAAGGGTGTTTCCATGGAACTGTTAGTTAAGCTATCTGAATCCCAGAAGCTCCGGAATAGTATTCCAGAGTTGGATCTGTTGTGTGTAGACTTCAGTCTATGCACAACAGATGCAACTGGCCGCCAAAAGAGATGAGGATGCACTTAGTAGTTACTAATCAAATGTGGCTCGGGGAATCTTGGTGACTGATTATCATTATCATGTTACTTCAGAAGTAACATGATAATGATAACTTGTATTCATTTTATGTGTCTTGGTTCCACACTAGAACATTTTGATCATAATAAAGGTAGCCATGTTATTTAGTGTAAAAATTTTTATTATTTTTTTTTTTTGTCATCTAAATTTTTATATCTGTAGTTTTGTTTATAGTTGTTTTAGCATAACTGTTGTTGCTTAATTTATTTATTAAATTACAGGTGAAATAGAAAGGTGTTTAAAGAAAGTGACAGAGGGTGTTGAAACGTTCGAAGATATTTGGCAAAAAGTCCATAATGCCACTAACAGTAATCAGAAGGAGAAATACGAGGCTGATCTCAAGAAAGAGATTAAAAAGCTCCAGCGACTCAGAGATCAGATTAAAAGCTGGATTGCTTCAGGAGAGATTAAGGATAAGAGTACATTGCTTGATTATCGCAAGCTCATCGAAACAGTAAGTATCTTATGCTTTTAATAATGTTTAACTTAATGTTAAATATTTCCTATTTTTTAAAATAATACTTATTATAAAATGATCCTATTTTTTATAAAACTTTTATTCCAGATATCTTATTGTAATAGAAATATTTAACGCAATCTGCAAGTTGAACCATCGCAACACACGAGTGAGTTTCTGTTGGATCCCTAGCCATGTGGGGATTCCGGGTAATGAGCATGTGGATTCCGAAGCGAAGAACGCATGTAATCACACATGTTACTACATGTGACTTTATCAATCATCTAAAACTCACTCTTTGCGCAAAGTGGAAAAATGACTGGAGAGCCACAGTCGATAATAAACTGCGCCGTATTAAAAGTACAGTGTTGCCATGGAACTCCTAGCACAGATGCATTCGTCGAGAAGAAATAGTCCTTTGCCGATTGCAGATAGGTCATACAAGATACAAATACCACGGGTATTTGATGTCAGGAGAGAATGCACCGCTGTGCGTAAGATGCAACTGCTGCTTAACTGTGCATCATAGTTTATTAGACTGCATATGTTATGCAGCCTTACGTCGCAAATTTAAGCTACCAGAAAGCATTCGCTACATTCTTGGAAATGACTAGAACATCATAGACCGGGTTCTCCTATTCCTGCGATGTATAAGTATTTGTAATAAAATTTAATTTTTTATATTTTTTTTTTTTTTGTTTTTTATCTGTTAAGTGGCCTTTTACACCCCCTACAGATTTTTAATGAAATGTTATATTAGTTTTAAGGTTTACTGTGTGTTAGGTTTAAGTTTTAGTTTTTATCTGTGATATTAGTTTTAAGTTTTAATATTTTGACTGATATTAGTTTTAACTGTTGTTTACTATTTTTAAATTTTAATCTAGTTTTAGCTTTAAACATTTTAATTTTATCTGTGATGTTAGTAGTAAGTTTTTTGTTTTTTCTTGATAAAAGTAGTTTTTAAGTTTTTAGTTGTAGTTTTTTATCATTAATTTTATTCCGGGCGATGATAACTTGAAGACATTTTTCGCCTTCAAAAAACAAAAAAAAAATATTGTTTATAAAATATGAACTGTAACCCTATTTTTATCAAACATACTAATTCATTTTTCTGTTTCAAAATATTAGTGGTTTTCTATTTACTTGTTGCTAGTAATTACAATCTATTAAGTTTTTTACAAATGATTTAACATACCAATACAGTACATAGAAATCAGAGAAGGTGAGTAATATTTGACATTGAAAAATAACTTACCATAAATACTTAATTCAAACATACCTTCTTCATTCAATATAATATAGTTTATTTTTAATAGGCAAAAAAAAAGAAAAGAACTTCCCCTTTAATTTTTTATTTTTAGTGTGTATTTGTTTGTCAGCACAGTTCAATAGCCTAGAACAAACTTATCAGATTGGTGTGACTGTTTCTTACCCACTTCAAGTACTTGTGTATTTAATTGTGCAGTACATTATACTGTGTATATTGGAGAATTTGATGAACATTTCCCAGAAGTTTTAAAATTATAAAAATAGTAAAGCACAGCAAACCTTTTCTTTGTTAATACTATAAAATGAATTAAGTAAACATTATTGTTCTTTACTTGACTGAGAAAGGCATCTAACAAATAATTGGATAGATTAAACCAGTTTTTGAAAGTGCACTCAACACAAAAACTTATTGTTAAGGCTATGTTCCTTGGTGGGGGGAGGGGCTATTGTCTCTTCTCCTTTAAATGATATTTATATAGAATAGTCATAGAGACTTAAAGACACTTAATTGTAGGTAGAAGGTTAGTCAGTCCCTTTTAACTGTTTATTAAGAAATTGTTTTTAAACCCTATTATTGTCTGGGGAGAGTAATTACATTGTATAGTTTTATATAATACTTAGGTAAGTTCATAGTTATAAATCTAACATTTAATCTTTTTTTGGAGTAAATTAAAAAAATTGATAAAGTATAGTGAAATTTTTATTTTTAAGAACACTATTTCTTTTTTTTTTAGCTCTTAAAAAAGAGAAAAAGAGAGGTTGAAAAGAGGCCTGAACTTCCTTATATGCTGGAATAAACAAAAAGAGAAAATTAGTTTTAGATTGAACAATAAATTGGAATGATTAAACATTATTAACTGCATGGAATGCAAATAAAGCACTCCATTAAATGTTCATTAAATGTAAAGTACACATATACCCATTACAATACAGGTAACTTTGCATGTGCACATGTACATCAAACACTTATGAATTCAGAGTTTTAAAGAAATAACAAAAAGCCAAGATGTGATGGAAGAGAGGATTTCTGTAACAGAGGTTGGCTTCTGTGAAAGTTGTTTGGTATTAAAAAAAACATATGAAGAATTAGTTGTAAATTCATGCTGAAAACAAAAACAAATTGATGTAGTTTTCAATTTGTTGATTACATAACACTTTTATTCTCTTGATGTCTTAAGGGATGATGACATTTGTCTAAACAATTTTTATTTATATAAATTGTTTTTTATTGTAGCAAATGGAGAGATTTAAAGTTGTGGAGAGGGAAACTAAGACAAAAGCTTACTCCAAAGAAGGTTTAGGAGCAGCCCAAAAGATGGACCCAGCGCAAAAGGAGAGAGAGGAGATCAGTGCATGGCTTATAGCATCAATAGCTGCACTAAATTTACAGGTATATACTCCCTCAAAATAATGTATAAATTTAAAATGCTGAATCTTTTTTCTAGTCTGTTTTATCTGGCTAGCTTTTGTTTATTGTAATAAATTTATTTTTTCTTAAGCTACAAAAAATCTTAGAGGAGTTTATCATTGCTCTTTTAGTAACTGTCGCTACTATCACTAAGAATAAAGGTTATGTGTTCAGTGCAAATTTTTTTGTAGATATTATTTGTTTAGTAAAATGTATGAAAAAAAAATTGCTTCTAGAAAATAAAATTTTCAAAATCTTTTCACACGCATCAATTCTGACATAGTTTTACAAAAACTTTTACAACATTAAAAAATGATGTTATAACTCGATACTAAACGACACAAAATTTTCAATATTACAAAACAGAAGAATCGGATATTTAAAAAAAAATAATCAAAATTTGTAAAAAATGAAAAATCAAATTTAATAACGCATAAACAATTTAGTAGACATAATTAAAGCTAAATAAAAGTTAATTTTATCCAAATTTATTTGAAGTAATCTATTTCATAAGTTGATAATATAAACAGCTGACTTAAAAAAAAAAATTTTGTATTGCATTTAAATAGTAGTAAATATTTACAGCAGCGTGCAAGTTAATCTGAACACAGGGAACTTTTTATTTCTATGTTGTGGCTACATTGCTTAACCCCACCCATTCTTTAAGGTGCCTGTGTAATGTAAGGTTCTTTGGTGTTTAGGTTCTTTGTAAGGTTCTTTGGTGTTTAGGAATTTTCATGTTAAATAGTATTTTATGGAAATTGATTTTATTCTTTATTACAAAATGTTTTCTTTTTTTTGTTCTGTATGACCTTTGAATATATAATAATGGACTTACCTACAAGAAAGCATACAAAAATTGTTTTTCTTTCTGAACATGCCAGTATGACTCTTCAACAAATAGTTTCTTAGGTGTTTGAATAGTGTCAGTGAATGATATTTTAAAACAATTTAAAGAAATTGGTTCCTTTTCACCTCAAAGGAAAGGTAAATGTGACCTTAAAAGAAAAACTACTCCCAACACAGGATTGGTTTTTAGCGAGAAAAAGTAAACTTGATCCAAAATTGTCTCCTGTGGTCTTAAATTGAGAATTAGCAGCTAGTGGAACAAATTTACTCTTGACAACTAGTTGTTAGATGCCGACTTCTTGCAGCTGGATAGAAAGCACATCGGTTAGCTAAAAAGCATCTTTTAACACTAACAGTTTACAAAAAAAAGGCCCACATAGGTCAAAACACAAACTAACTGGAACAAAGAAGTCTGGAAAAATGTTACATTTTCCAACAGGTCTCATTTTTATGTTAATTACTTAACAGTAGATGTTGAAAACTGATGGATTTATCCAGATTCTGTAGGAAAGGGTTGTGACAAAACTTCAAAAAAAATTCCTACAAGGCAATGGAGTGTTCCAACAAAATTTGGCGCCATAAAAAAGTGGAAATGCCAAAACATAGTGAAAAATGTTTCAAAAAATGAAACATTGAAGTACTCCCATGGCCAGGCAACTTCCCAGACTTAAACTCAATTGAAAATCTTGGGGCAATAGTCACAAACAATTCAAAAATGAATTACACCACAAAAATTGATTTCATTAAAGCAATAATATCAGTATGGTTTCTTGATGAAGATATAAAGAAAAATCTGTATTACACTTGTTGAATCAATGCCAAATCATGCATATGAAGTGATTAAGAATAAATGAGAAAATATTAATTACTAGGTACCTATAAATTATACAAGTATGATTTTTCTTTCTAAATAAAGGTGTTTTTAATGAGAAATAACATCTATGTTTGTATTCATTTGCATGTTACTGTAATTAATTCAGTGGAACAAGTGTGTATGTCATTTTTAACCTTATAAATTTTCTAGTGGAAAAATTATAGACATATTTTTTTTTTTTATGGGTTCTGCAATAGAAATGTACAAGTTGCACAATGAAGATATTATAAAAGTGTTTGATATAGAAAAATTCCAGGTACAGAACCTATGCTTTGGTATTTCAGTGCTTACATATCACTAGATTATTGCCATCTTTTTCATGTTTTTTAACTTCGGTCATGAAAATTACAGTTGGCCTAATTTTTTATAAATCAAGGCAAAATGTTTTGTTAGCCAACATTGTTAAAACATTTTTGAACCTATGTTTATATAAACTTTTTTTTATTTTCACCCATAGAACTTATCCTGGAAGTTTGTTTTGATGTGAAACATTTTTAAAATCACACCGAAACATGCAGGTACCAGAACAGAAATTTGTAGCATAAAGAAAAGGTCTATACCATCCTGCCTTAGTCCCAGAGACATAAATGTGGTGTCATTTTATAGCTTACATGGTCAGTTCACCAATATGATTGAGTTAATGTCACTGGTGAGCAGGTTGGTTGGGTGGTAGGGGGCACAGCGCAGGTTGGCCAAAACTGATACTCTCACTCATTTCCATTCAGTTTAGTTTGCGGCTTAGATGTGATAACACAGTGATTTGTGTGCTTGTGTTTAGAGTTTGTTGAGATAAATCGATTTAAGTAATAATAAGTGTATTTTGGACAATATATTTATTTGTAAAAAAAATTCAATATGTCAGCCTCAGCCTGCTCAAAAGCCAGCCAGAAATATAAATTATGCATATTGTTGGAAAGATGGTTATGGGCCACGCAGATTTTCCCAATGTCCAGTGCCGAGCGAGCAAGAGTGTTTCAGGAGCATCACAAAACTGGTGCGGCACTCCTGGTGAACAACACAACAGTGCAAGCACCTCTACCACTGCTGTCCCCGAACTAATGGACATATCAAATGAAGATAACACCCATACATCTGTTGAAGACATCCCCAGGCTAATGGATATCAACATCAGTTGAATTGGTGCGATGCAGGACCATTGACATGCAGCGGGCAATTGTTTCAGAAGGGTATTTAAAAACAATCTGTTTGGTCCATCTTGCAGCATTTGTGATCAACTTTGGTTCGACAGATTTAAAGCAGGTGAAAGCTTACAATAATCCTCTTCAACAGACTAAAGTATCTGGTGAAAATGTAGCAGCATTCCATTTATGTAGTAACTGTAGTAAGCCGATAGATGCCAACAAAATCCTGACGCTTTCGTGCTCAAACGGATTTCAATATCCCCCAAAACTGGACAGCCTGCCACCGCTTGACCTGATTTCGTTGTATACTCTTTATGCAAATTCATCATTTATGCTACGAAGCTAATTATGGTGTAGTTGGCCAGGTGATCAACATACCCATTGATGTGAATAACATGGTGCAGCAACTACCGAGGCAGATAGACTATGACATCGCCTTCAGTGTCAACATATAAAAGAATCTCACTCACAAATCTAATTATCTGAGTGGTTTCGTATGCAAGTCAGTGATCAAGGCATGGCTGCGCTACTTGGTAAACCAGCCACTTTACAAGCACTACAACACACAGATAGACTGGAGTCTATTCAGTAACGATGAGGATGGTAATATTGGGCTCGAGTATCAGATTGAGTCTATTGTTCCTGACTCTGCCCCCAAATCAGAGATCATGCTCACCAGACAACATATGATCCTATGGAATTAGGAGCAATATTTGGACATTGCCGTGGGGTAGAACTTGTCTCCAATTAACATAATGTATGATGTTAACAGTGAGGAACTATCCTTTCCTCAAATATACTACAATGTGGCCCGCCAGTTTGACCTCAATATGCGAATCACTCCATACAAGATGCCAACCAGCGAGATTTAATCTACTGATCAGCATGGTCCAACTCCAGACCATGTTCATGGCAATATCATGAAGATATCGACAATATGTTTCGTTGTATAAGTGTGTTGTATAAACTGTGTGGCAACAAGCTGCAGAAGTTTGTTGGCACAAGATAATATGTCAACCCTCTATATATATATATATATATATATATATATATATATATCGCAAAGCATCGGTTGAAGATGTTAAGCTATGTCTTTATCAATTGCACTTGCCATATTCAGCGAACTTGATTGAATTATTACCAAGTCTCGACCAGACTTGGAAACTTCGATCTTTCTCTCTGGCGATTTCAATAATGATCCATGACACAATAGCTCCCTCATTGACTTAATAAAGAATAAATTCGGTCTCAACTACATGTCCACAGAACCAGTAACATTGGGCAACACCACTCTCAATTGTACATTCACCAGGTACATTGATGTTGATATTATATCTTATATCTCTTACTTCTCATATCACAGATCAGTGTTGAACAAAATTGTCGTCGAATATTAGTCAAAATAAATATTATGTACCATTAATGTCTGTTTTATATTAAAACTAAATTTAGTACGCAGTAAATGTCTCATTTTTATTTCAAACCAATACACCAAAAGTGACTCGCTGACATAACAGACCGAACAACTTATTTGTAGAGTTTGCCAAATGAAGGAACTAAAATTTTCCATTGGAGACTCTCTGTTTTGTTCAAAAAATATGATTGTGGCTTTCTCATTTAATTTTACAGATAAGTTGGTTTGTCTGTAGCTCAGTCCGTCCATCTGTGTGTTTCCTCCACTTTTGTCTCTTATATAAAATTTTTTGAAAACTACCAAAAATAAAGTTCTGGGATCTAATTATTTTTCCCCATATAAAACCACAAAGTTTACCCCTTAATTGAGTCCCAATAACTATACTCTGGCTTAATTTTACCAAAAGCACAGAAATTAGAGTGAAATCTTTCAGCAGACTCAACACTTGCTAACAAAGGGTTTTTGAAACTATGTTTATATGAACTACTTTATCTTCACCGGTAGAACATGTCTTGAAATTTTTTTACATTTTTTATGAATCACTTGGTTGTATTATTTATACATTTTGCCGTAAGTGAATATATATTTTATTTAATTTTTAATTTTGTGATAATTAAAGCTTGTGTGTGAGAATATAGTATGAAACCATTTTTTTATAAAAAATGTCAAATGCTTAGATTCTACCACAGATGTCACCAGAGTGGTAGATTATATATAAATTGTATACGTTCATAAATATTATGAAATAAATTTTAGTATCCAAGAATAATTGTATATATTAGCAATAATATTTCACAGGTTATTGGTTAATATAAGAATTAATTTAAATTTCAAGTAGAAATTTAATTATCTATTTCTTGCTTTTATCAATAATTAATTTTGGGGACTGTGCCAGCCTCCGTGGCCGAGTGGTAGCATCTCGGTCTTTCATCCGGAGGTCCCGGGTTTGAATCCCAGTCAGGCATGGCATTTTCACACGCTACAATTCATTCATCTCATCCTCTGAAGATTGGTTCTTCACCACCTCTTAACGGTGGTTCTGGAGGTGACTGTTCATTAACTGATTTTAAAAAGTAAGAAGTTTTGAGTTTTAATCACTATAAATCATACTTTTCACCACATGCATTGATTTAAATGAATCTTGTGTCCTCTAGTGGTGCTATGTAAATTGTTTGCAGATGAGATTTTTTTTTTAATGAAAAAATTGTATCTTCAAAGGTGATGTGAAGAAGTTTTTCTATTTATTGTCATAATTGCTTACTATTGAGTTGTTAAATCAGAGTGATATTCAGCTTGATATCAAATTTTCAGTCTGCTTTCTCATGAAAATTAAAAGAAAAATTAATCAAAAAGCTTATGTAAAAAAATTCATTTATTTAACTCAAAACCTAAATAAATACCTGTGAATTATAATATACCTAAATAAATTCAGCACAAAACTGATCTTAAAGACAAAGAACTTTTTTTTATGTATATAGTTATATGTACATACATACATTTTTTTAAGGGTTTGATGGTGGGGTGTGTATAAAACTAGTTGTAGTCTGTGAACAATACTTTGTTGCAAACAATTTTTTTTTCTATGAAATATTTTAAATATATTTTCATATTCCAGTAGTCTTTACTTATTTCTATACATTCTTATTGTATTTTTTGTTTTTCACATTTTTGTTTTTTTTTTTTTTTATCTAAGCAGTATTTTTTTAACTGTATTAAAGCAGTATTTTAACTGTACTAAGCAGTATTTTCTTAAATTGAAAAATCTGATATGGATACACATAACTTCCTTGTACACCTATTAAATTACATATACAATTTTTTTTTAGAATGAAAAGTAGATAAAATTTTATTTCATTACTTGTATTTTTTTTTAAATTATTATTTATCGTAATTTTTTTACAATAAAGGTTAATAATTATTAATAAATGAGTATAAAAAAAAAAAAAGAGTGAAGTCTTATTCAAACCATGTGTACTGTTGTAAGATCCAAATATTATACCATCTAAAATTTTATTGGGTTATAAAAATGTTAAAACCTTTTTTTTCTTTTTGTAAGTTGGTTCTGTTTTATTGTCTTAAATTAAAATTAACTTTTATTCTATTACTTTCGTGGTGTTTATATGGTGTAGCAGAGGAATCTTTGGTATTGCTAAAAAAAAAAAACTTCCCCTTCTATTTGTATATTTCACTGTGTTGTGACATTTATTATGGATCCAAAAATATTATGTTTGTTACAAAATTCTATGTATATATGAGTTTGTGTGTATATATATATATACACCTGGTTGCTTTATGTTGTGGTTGCCATTAAATGTACATTGATGTAACTTTGTTTAATAGC